>JADRCD010230863.1:0-13314 GCA_019843815.1 Montemys delectorum
TGTGTGTGTGTGTGTGTGTGTGTGTGTGTGTGTGATACATGCTGAGATACACATGTGAAACTCAGAGGACAACTTTTAGGAGTGTGTTCTCTCCTTCTTCCACACATGTCATGCAAATGGAACTCAGGCAGCCAGTCTTGGCAGCAGCTGGCAAGTGTCCTTACCCACTGTGCCATCTTGCTGGCCTCAAATTCACTGCATGGCTAAGAGTGACTTTAAACCCCCTGATGCTCCTGCCCCACCCCCACCCCAAGTGTTGGGATTCCAGGAGTGTACCACCACATCTGGTTTATGCAATTCTGGTAATAGAACCCAGGGCTTCCTGCATGGCAGGCAGGTATTGTACCAAATGAGCCACAGCTCCAGGCCCTGTTTTGTTTCTTCTGATGTGTTTAGAAAAAGATAAAGAGGTATAAGAATATGTTCTATGGGGGTGTGGTGAGATATGGGGAAGGGGGTGCCTCAGTGAGCGTATGCCAGGGCATCTCTTCCCCCTGAGAGACCAGCCACATGATGGTATAGTATAGAATAGTTTATTTGGGGCATGGGAAGGGGAGTTAAGAGGGTAGTAGAGGCAGAGAAAGGCAGAGAGAGGGAGAAAGGGAATAGGGAGAGAGAGGGAGCAAGAGAGCAGAGGCAAGAGAAAGAGACAAAAGAGAGCAAGAGAGGAGGGGGAAAGCAGCCCCTTTTATAGTGGCTCAAGCCTACCTGGCTGTTGCCAGGTAACTGTGAGGTGGAGTTTAGACAGAATGCTAACAATGGTGGTGCACACTTTTAATCCCAACACTTGGGAAATAAAGGCAGGTGATCTCTGAATCAGAGCCCAGCCTATGGAGCATGTTCCAGCCCAGCTAGGGCTATGTAGTGTGACTATGTCCTTTAAGAAGATGAAAAGAGATCAAGGAAGATACTTTGTAGCAAGTAGCAGATAATTAAAAGCAAAGCAACAGATACACTTAGAAAAAGTCATCCCATCAGGATTTTACAACATCCAGCAGAGAGACAACTGGAGTAACCTGCTTGGGAACAGAAACAAGGAGCCAATGAGACGACGGCTCAATGGGGAAAGGCACTTGCAGCTAAGCTTGACAGCCTCAGCTGGATCCCCAGGATCTCTATGGGAACTGATTCCTGTCTGATCTGCCTGATTCCTGATTCATTCTCTCTCTCTCTCTCTCTCTCTCTCTCTCTCTCTCTCTCTCTCTTTGCTTTTTGAGACAGGGTTTCTCTGTATAGCTCTGGCTGTCCTAGAACTCACTCTGTAGACCAGGCTGGCCTCAAACTCAGAAATCTGCCTGCCTCTGCCTCCCAAGTGCTGGGATTAAAGGGGTGTGCCACCACCGCCTGGCCATTCCTGCTCTCTTACCTCACAAGTGACACAGTGTGCACAACCACACATACGCAAATAATCAAAAGTAATAATATTAATAATAAAAACTGCACAAGTTCTATTTTAAAAATATCTTGTTTTGTTTTAAAGTCTTATTTTGTATGTATGAGTATGGGTGTGCACGTGTGGAGGTCAGAGGACAACTTTCGGGAATCAGTTCTCTCTTTTTTTAATCATCTGAGTCTTGGGGATTTAGCTCAGGTCATCAGACTTGGCAACTTTGTGGGACAAGCTATCTTGACCAGCCAACAATACCTATGTGAGTGTGAGGACATTTGATCTGGGTCTGGTGGTGCAAGACTGTCATTTCACCTACTCAGGAGGCTGACAGAGGAGGATAAAAAATGCAAGGCCAATGGCCAGGCAGTGGTTGTACACACCTTTAATCCCAGCCCTCAGGAGGCAGAAGCAGATGAATCTGAGTTCGAGGCCAGTATGGCCTGCAGAACAAGTTCCAGAACAGGCAGGGCTGTTTGTTACACAAGGAACCCTCCATGTCTTGAAAATCAAAAGCAACAAAACAAAACAAAAACCTTGAGGGCCAGCCTGTGCTATAGGGTAAGGTCAAAGTTAGTCAGGCAACTTAGAGAGATCCTGTCTTCAAATAAAAAGTAAAGACAGGTATGGTGGCACATGAAAACAAGTGGATCTCTGTGAGTTCAAGGCTAGTCTTGTCTACATAGTTCCAAGTCATATGACACTCAAAGTTATATAGTAAGACCCTGTCTTAAAATAAATAAATAAATTTAATTTAATTTAACTGAAAAGCGGGCTAGGAGTATAACAGAGGCAGAGCCCCTGCCTAGAATCCCCCAGGGAGGGGCTGGGGGCGTGGCTCAGTGGTAAAGCCCCTGCCTAGAATCCTCCAATGAGGGGCTGGGGGTGTGGCCCAGTGGTAGAGCCCCTGCCTAGAATCCTCCAGTGAGGGGCTGGGGGAGTGGCCCAGTGGTAGAGCCCCTGCCTAGAATCCTCCAGTGAGGGGCTGGGGGCGTGGCTCAGTGGTAGAGTACCTGCCTAGAATCCCCCAGGGAGAGGCTGGGGGAGTGGCTCAGTGGTAGAGCAGATGTTGTACCATTGAGACATGTGACTAGCCCCTCACTGGGGGATTCTTGGCAGGGGCTCTACCACTGGGCCACGCCCCCAGCCCCCACTTCCTTTTCATTTTCAAAGGATGACAAATAGTCATAGAGAATGAAACAGATCCAGGTTACAAACCATTGCATGGCCATCTCTGTCTTTGAGAGCAGAAATAGATAGGTTGAAAACCTCTGTGTTGTACAAAGAAATTCTTGAAGGCCACTTTTATTCTCACAAGTCACAGGAAATCCACAATTTTTTCCTTTGGTTATAAAAACAATATGTGCAGTCATTTGGACCGTGAAGGGTCAGCTCAGATGACAGAATTTTATGACTGGTGGTTATATTAAATCTTTTCAACAATTCATAGAAAGGATTTAAAATATGTCAAACTTCTTTCCTTCTTTTCAAGTGAGAGACTTTCTGGCTTTGATCACAGAATGAGGGGGAAATGAGCTGAGCTCCTCCAGCCCCTGCCCCTGGTGACGACACACTGCCGCTCAGGACCAAGCTGTGTACCACACATAGGAAGTCGACCCCATCTGAATAAAATGAAAATCTTAAAGTATTTTAATAATTTCTGATGATAATAATAATCCCGAATTTAAATAGTGTACATAGCCAAGAAAAGTAAAACACTGTACCTTTTTAATTCCCTCACCTGGAAATGAAAACCAGAATGCCTTGGAGAGACTAAAGTAACATTCATTGTCATTAACTGAAATGGTTATATAAAGAGCAAGGGGATGAGAGGTGGCTCAGTGGTTAAGAGCACTGACTGCTCTTGCAAAGGACGGAAGTTCAGTCCCCAGCACCCACCACAGGCAGCTCACAATTGCTTGTAATCCTCAGAGACTCTGGCATCCTCTCCTGCCCTCCACAGGCACCTGTACTCGTGTGCACAAACACACATGTACACATATAAACATATTTAAAAACTTCAGAGTCGGGGCTGGAGAGACAGCTCAGCGGTTAAGAGCACTGACTGCTCTTCCAGAGGTCCTGAGTTCAATTCCCAGCAACCACATGGTGGCTCATAACCATCTGTAACGGGATCTGATGCCCCCTTCTGGTGTGTCTGAAGACAGCACAGTGTACTCACATACATAAAATAAATAAACCTCTTTAAGAAGCTTTCGGAGTTAATGAATATATATGTGAGGGGTTTCTGCGATGGCATGTATTGATACAGAAGAAATAACTAATTTGTATTAAGCATCTATTGTGTTACAAACACAAATGAAACCCTTCAAAGAACTGTAATTTCTTTTTTTCAATGTTGGCTTGGTGTGTGTGTGTGTGTGTGTGTGTTGTATGAATGAATACATGCGTGTGTGCAGGTGTTGTGAGCATGTATAAACATGAATGTGGAGGCCAAATGTATGTTCAGTGTTTTACTCTATCATCATCCACCTTCTTTCTTTTTTTTTTTTAGGATTTATTTATTTATTGTTATATGTAAGTACACTGTAGCTGTTTTCAGACACACCAGAAGAGGGCATCAGACATTATTACAGATGGTTGTGAGCCACCATGTGGTTGCTGGGATTTGAACTCAGGACCTTTGGTAAAGCAGTCAGTGTTCTTACCCGGCGAGCCATTTCACCAGGCCCCCTTATTTCTTTTTAAAGATTTATTCTCTCATCTTCTCCCCCTCCTCTTCTTCCTTCTTCTCTTTCTCTGTGTCTGTCTCTGCCTCACTCTGTCTCTCTGTCTGCCTCTGTGTGTGTGTGTGTGTGTGTGTGTGTGTGTGTGTGCGCGCGCGCATGTGCCTGCCTTGGTTAGTTTTTGACAACTTAGCATTAACTAGAGTCACCTAGGAAAGGAGACCCTGACCTGTAGAATTGCCCAGATCAGCCTGACCTGTGGCCATGCCTGTGAGGTACTTTCTTAATTACTGTGCTGGAGATTGGTTCTAATGCTTTGATTCAACCAGGAGTCTGCAAGTCCAAATGCTAAAGGTCCTTGTCTGCAATTGGTTTTTGAATGATCAGTAAAGATGCCAACAACCAATGTCTGGGAATGGGGCGGGACCCTTAGAGATGGACTGGCAAAGAGGAACAGCAGAATCACCATGACTTGGGGCACAAGGATGCAATGCAGGAGTGGTAGGAGTTAAACCCAACCAGCCATGTGAGACCGGGTAAGTGGCCACTGGCCACTTCCCTGATTGGGCCTGTGGTAGCAGGGGAAGGATTAAGAGTGCCCAGCCTTTGAGGTAGCCAAGACATTTTAAAAATAATCTAATGCGCCACGCCAACCCTGACCAACAGGAATTAAGACACGACACAACCGGTTCCTTCTCTTAGCAGTTTACTCAGGATACTTTACATGCAGCATTGTGGAGAAGTGAGCCCGCGATCCCTACTCAGGCACAGCTTATATTCCCCTAGTAGGAGCCCATGAACTCATGCCATGTGTCATCTCTCCATAGGCCAGAGAAAACACGTAAGATCAGGCCACACAGAAGCACAACCTTCAAGCCAAATAAGGAGTTGTTTATCTCAGAGCTCTCGGCCAGCCATCGCCATCTTTAGGGCGCGGTTCGGACTGCTCTCTACAATCTAATGTGTGTGTCTTTCATTTGTGGATCCAAAGATAGCTCCTTGGTGGTTGTATGCAGGCAATCCTCCAGGAGGCCAAGTGGTGGAGCAAAAACTCACTGCTACAGTACTGGCTGATGCAGGAGGGCCCAGTCCACTGTGGGTGCTGCCATCCCTAGGCAGGCGGGTCTGAGCCATGGAAAAGAACCACTGTGCAAACCAAGGTATCAAGGCAGTCAGCTGCCTTCCTCCGGCGTCTCTGGTCTCATTCCCTGCCTTCAGGTTCCTGTCTTGAGTTCCAGCAATGATGGACTAGAACCTGGGAGCTAAAGTAACCCCTTTAATTATGCCACCTTCATTTTGGTCCAGATTTTATCACAGCTATAGAAACTTTAATCCCGGTATCCAATAGGCACAGGCAGGGGGAATCTCTGAATTGGAGCAGCCTGGAGTACAGAGTTCCAGATGGCCAGGACTACACAGAGAAACCCTGTCTCTAACCCCTGCCCCCCATGTCACCCCTAAAAAAAAGGAAAGAAAAGCCGGGCGGTGGTGGCACACGCCTTTAATCCTGGCACTTGGGAGGCAGAGGGAGGTGGATTTCTGAGTTCGAGGCCAGCCTGGTCTACAGAGTGAGTTCCAGGACAGCCAAGGCTACACAGAGAAACCCTGTCTCGGGGGGCGGGGGGGAGAGGAAAGAAAGGAAGAAAAGCAAACTAAGACACACACATGCACATGCTGGTGCCTGAGGAGGACAGAAGGGGGTGTTAAACTCTCTGAATTTGGAATTACAGGCTATAGAAAACCACGTTTGGAACCAAAACCTGGTCCTCTGCAAAAGCAGCAAGCGTCCTTAACTGTTGGTCCATCTCTCCAGCTCCTCCACCATATTTTTTGAAACAGGGCCAGTCAAGAAACCTGGAACTCACTGATTCTGCAGGACTAGCTGGTCCTTCGCTCCAGGGATCTGCTGCCTCGGTCTCTCAAGCAGTAGGGTTACAGGTGCTTGCTGACAACCCTGACATTTTACGTGAATGCTAAGGAGACAAACTCAGGTTCTCCTGGTTACATGACAAACATTTTTACTGAGACACCTCTGCCACCTCGTTTGCCGGTGTGTTGTTTGAGACGAAGTCTAATGTACCCCAAGTTGACCTTGAAATTTTATGTAGCCGAGACTCCGAACTCGTGATTCTCCTGCCTCTGCCTCTGAGTGCCAGAATAGCATGGGCATGCACACTGTGCCTGGCCTTTTCTAGAACGTTAAAAGATAGAATACACAGAAACTTCTTCCCAGTGTAATTAATAAATACCCAGGCTTGCTCTGGATCAGCCAGAGCTGGAGCAGAAAAGAGGCAAACCATCTCTGCACATGAAGGAGACAGTGCAATTTTGCTCATAAGAGGGCAGACGGGAGGGTTGGGGACATGCCCAGTGGGTAAGTGCTTACTACACAAGTGTGAGGACTTGGGTTCAATCCTAGTGCCCACGTAAAAGCCAGGCACAGTGCTAAGCACCCTTTGTCTCAGGTCTGGGGAAGTAATGACAAGAAGAGCTTGCTTATCAGCCAAGATAGCAGAAATAGTGAGCTCCGTGTTCAATAAGAGACTCTATGTCAAAACTTAAGGTGAGTGCTGGGCGGTGGTGGCACACGCCTTTAATCCCAGCACTTGGGAGGCAGAGGCAGATGGATTTCTGAGTTCGAGGCCAGCCTGGTCTACAGAGTGAGTTCCAGGACAGCCAGGGCTATATAGAGAAACCGTGTCTCGAAAAAAACAAACAACAAACAAACAAACAAACACTTAAGGTGGGGAATCGAGAGATGATCCAAAAGTTAAAAGCACTGGCTGCTCTTCCAGAGGACCGGGATTCGATTCCCCAGCACCCGAATGGCAGTTCACAAACTAAGTGCAATTTCAGTTCCAGGGAGAATCTGCCTGCCCTCTTCTGGCCACCGCAGGTACTGCATGCAAATGATGCACGGACATACATGCAAGCAAGACAGCCATAACGATAAAAGATCTTGGGGGGGAAAAAAAAAGCAGACAGCGTAGAAGACACCAGGCATCTACCCCTGGCTCTGTATACTGTACACATGCATGTGTGCAAACGTACATGTATATGTATCGTCATGGGCACACACATACACAAACATGTGCATCCACATTTATGAGTGCTCACCGAGAAAGAACGGAAAAGGGAGAGGAGATGGCGTATTGGACAAAGCCTGTGGCTCCAGCTTCCTCACTGCTATCGACTTAGTCACAGACTCCTTACATTGCGTTAGCTGCTTTTCTGTTCCTTAAAGTCAAACCACACTCTTTATGAGAGACGTGCTGTATGTATACTTTGTCTCTCGCCTGAAAAGGAAACTTGAGTTGGGAAAGGAACCAAGCAGTCCCATCTCTGAACGTAGTGCTGTCCAACGGCCTGACACCGACTTCTCCTAAAGCTCAGGCCAGTGACCCAAGTGTGTTTCATGCCAAAAGTCAGAGTTAGGAGCACAAAGTTCCCTTCAAAATTTCCAGGTTGTGTAAAGAAATAATTTTTCTGAGGGGGGGGGGTGTCTTGTCTTTTGAAACTTTTAATTTTTTTCCAATGCGTGCAAAAGAATATATATATCGCCACTCTGGAGCAAAAGCAATGAAATTAACCACCCACGATCAATATAATGGTGGCAAAAAAAAAAAAAAAAGTCTGAAAGAAGGGGCTGGAGAGATGGCTCAGCGGTTACCGCACTTACTGCTCTCGGAGAAGATCTGAGTTAGGATTCCAGCACCCATTTTGGGTAACTCACCTTCCATAACTCTAGCTCCAGGATATTTCCTTCTAGTCTCCACAACCACCTGCACTTTTGTATACACCCTTGTGTGTGCACGTGGGCACACACACACTATTTTTTTTAAAAAATATGAAAAAAAAAACTCAGAGAATGGTCGACATGTCAAAAGAACACAGACACTGGCTTGAAGAAGCACCCTGTGGCCAAGAACAATCTCAGCATCAAAATAATGACAGGGCTGGAAAATGGCTCATCGGGTAAAAGGCCCGTATCAACAAGCCTGAAATGGTGGTGGGAGGAGAAAACTGAGTCCTTTGGCTTGTTCTCTGATCTTCACATATGTATCGTGGCAGACGCACATACACCCAGATAGATGATAGATAGATGATAGGTAGGTAGGTAGATAGATAGATAGATAGATAGATAGATAGATAGATGTAACCTTTTAAATTGTGAGAAAAAAAATGGGAGTCAAGAGTGGTGGTACATGCCTTTAATGGTATTAAAGTTGGGAGGCAGAGGCAGGTGGATATCTGTGAGTTCGAGACCAGCAGGTCTACATAGAGAGTTGGATTGGGGATATGGTGTCAATGACAGAGTGCTTGCCTAGGATTTATGAACACCTGAGTTCAATCGCCAGCATCCACCCGCGGAAATAAAAGAAAAACAAAATCACGGTCCTGTTTTCCAGCCAAACTTAGCAGCTCCCTTGATCCATGGAGCGTTCAGGAAGACCGGGAGAAATAAAGCAGATTAGAGCCTGGCTCTTCTACCCTTCCAGAACCACAGGATGCAGTCAGCAGGCCCAGCTTTGCCTTTCCTCTTTTGGTCCTCCTCAGCTTCCATTGTAGACCCACCTCTCCAGACTCCCGGAACTGGCGGAGTTTCCTGGGCTACTGCGCAGCCGTTCCCGGTCGCCCTGGAAACTGACCGGCCAATCAGAGCCTGCGGCCCGGACAGGCGGACGCGGCGGGGAGCTTAGCGCGCTTTGGCGGTGGGCTTCCGCGGGTTCGTGTTAACGGACAGCGATGCTGAAGGCTAAGATCCTCTTCGTGGGTCCCTGCGAGGTGAGCCAGGGGTCGGGGGCTCCTTAAGCTCGGCTTGTCCACAGGAGGTGCAGCTTGGTACCAGCAGCCCCACTGAGGGCGGCGGCTGGCGGCTGGCGGCACTGTGACCAGCGGAGCTGCCAGGCCTTCATCCAGTTCAGCCCACACAAGCGGTGGAGGAGAATATTGAGGAACTCGGGTCTCAAGGCCAGCGGGAATGAGGGGCTCCTTATGACTCCCCCTCTCAACCTTCCGCGCAAAAGGAATATATGTCCATGGGATAAGAAAACTGGATGTTTTCAAAATAGGGACTTGGAGCAAGTGGCTATTAACATGAGGGAGTCACTATATATGTGATTCACACTATACATCAAATTAAAGTTCAGATGGACCAAAACTAAGCATGCAAATAAGTTAACTGTAGAAGGAAGCTGGGCGGAGCGTCCCATGCCTGTAATAATACCAGGACTTAGAAGGCAGGGGGAGGAGTATGATTACAAGTTTAAGGCCAGCCTGAGCTACGTATTGAGTTCTGGGACAGCCTGGGCTGCAATGTGAGATGTCTCGAATAACAAAATTAGATAGATAGGTAGGTAGATAGATAGATAGATAGAAGGATGGGTGGATGGGTGGGTGGGTGGGTGGGTGGGTGGGTAGGTAGGTAGGTAGGTAGGTAGATAGGTAGATAGGTAGATATGTAGATAGAAGATGAATCCGTGAATCACCTAGATGTTTTTGTTAAAGTTCAAATCCCTGAGTCCCAGCTCAGAAGGTTTTGATATTTGCTGACAATGTCTTGCTACATAGCTGGGGCTGGCCTTGAATTCAAGATCCACCTACTTCAGCCTCAGTTCTGGGAAGAATGTAAGAATTCAGATTTTGTACACAGTAACTTTCAATAATATGATCGTCATCTGAGGTTATTGGCCCGTGGACCAAACATGAGAACCATTGTACATTCGTAGGTGACTGTGTGGCAAAGATAGGTTTTTTTTTTAAAGATTTATTTTTATTTATTTTATGTGTTTGAGTACATTGTAGCTGTATAGATGGCCATGAGCCATCATGCGTGTGGCTGCTGTTGATCTCAAGACCTCTGCTGGCCCCGCTGCTCCGGCCCTGCTCGCTCTAGCGTAATTCACGGTAGCTGTCTTCGGATGCACCAGAAGAGGGCGTCCTGATCTCATTATGAGTGGTTGTGAGCCACTATGTGGTTGCTGGGATCTGAACTCAGTACCTTCGGAAGAGCAGTCAGTGCTCTTACCCGCTGAGCCATCTCGCCAGCCCCCAAAGATAGGTTTTTAACCTTAAGTTAGGAGGCTGGGGGTGTGGCTGGATGATAAAATGTTTGCCTAGCATACAGGAATCCCTGGGTTCAGCCTCTTCATTATATAAAACCTTCATGGTGGGACATACCTCAGTTTCAGTGTTTGAAAGGTAGAGGCAGGATGATTGACAGTTCAAGGCCACACTCCCAGCTACACTGGCAAGTCTGAAGCCAGCCTGGAATACATGAAACCTGTCAGAGAAAAAAAAAAAGATTATAATCTTGAGGTAGGGAAGTTGCTAAGTCTGCACAGGAGCAAAGAAGGATTGAGCCGTGTGTGGCAGTGCAGGCCCGTCACTTCAGCATACAAGATACTAAAGGTTGCCACAAGTTTGAGGCCAGTCTGGGCCACATAGTGCTTTTGAGGCTAACCTGGGGCAGAGAGGAAAAGAAGGCTTAAAAGAAACAAGGGGCTGAAAGAGCTGGCTTGGTGATTAAGAACACGTACTGCTCTCGCAGAGAAAGATCCGAGTTTGATTTTCAGAACCCATGCCAGCTGCCTCACAACTGCCTATGGGTTCCAGTGCCAGGAGACCTGACACCTCTGGCCCCTGCAGGCACAGTTACTCAGCATGCACAGACCCACACACAGACTGGACATAATGGTGCGTGCACTTAACTCCAGCACCATGAGGAAGCAGAGACAAGTAAATCTGAGTGGAGGGCCAACCTAGTCAACATAGTGAGTTACAGGCTAGCCCGGGCTACATAGTGAAACTCTGTATAAAATAAAGTGGAGAGCATAGTTGTAGTGGAGAAAGTTTGCAGACTATGTCACAAATCTGCGGTTGGTGATTCACACATAATTTCACCATTTTCAAGCCTGAAGCAGGAAGATTGATTCCCAGCCTGAGCTACATAACAAGTCCTTACCTCAAGGCAAGCAGTTTAGAGAACAGTATATAATTGCAGAGTTCTGTGCTTCGTCTTTGGTTACTTGGTGGTCTGGGTTTTTGTTGTTGTTGTTGTTTTGTTTTGTTTTTGAAAACAGGATCTCACATAGCTTAGAATGACCTTGAACTCCTGATCCTCCTGCCTCTTCTCAACCTCTCCACCCCTTCCCCTCCTTTTCTTTCCCTCTTATCCTTCATGCCATCCCCTTCCCCCATCCTATAGAGCTTTAGCAGAGCTCACTCAAGTTTAAGAGACTGACTTCTGAGGAGAGAGGACCTTTGTTTTCGATCCAGGCATGTACAGGATGGTGCAAACACAGAGAGAAGAGCTGAAGAGCACATCGTAGCTCCGAGGGAGGGATGGGTAGCTGGGGGGATGGATGAGTGGATGGCTGAGAAGATGGGTAAAAGGATGGATGAGATAGGTGGATGATGGATGGATAGGTAGAAAGCTGGTTTGGGTAGAGGGTTCAGAAAGGCTGTCTTACTGTGCTGTTGACTGTTTGTAGGAAAGGTGATGCTAACATAATACATATGGAGAAATGGGTTGCTGACTGGTGACCCAGTCAGCCAAGAGTCCAGAAACCTGGGTCTCAGCGTTAACTCTGATCCTCTTCATGAACTATTATCTGTAACAGACTGACTGACTGAAGCTGTGAGAGAAGCAGGAAGTGGTGGGTGCTGTTGGTGGTGGTTGGTTTCTGGCTTTCTGTCCTCAGATAAGTTAACTGATTACCAGCCAGGCTGTAAGGAAAGGCATGCCGGGACCCAATCCAAGCTGTGCCCATTGTGCCAGGGCAAGACCGCGTGCTTGCAGACAGAGAGCGCTCTGTCCTCGCGATCTCAAGGAGTCATGGCCAGTATTTCATCACACCTAGCAGCCCAAGCTAGCCCAAGCTAGCCTGGAACTTGCCTGCTTGCTGCCTAGCCACCTGTGTGCTAGGGCTGCAGGTGTGCCAGCATGGATGGTAGGTAAGGTTTCTCTCTCAGCTGTATTCGCTCTTGCTTTTACAGAGTGGCAAAACAGTGCTGGCCAACTTTCTCACTGAATCTTCGGACATTACTGAATACAACCCAACACAAGGTGTGAGGTGAGCCTGCCCCATAGGAGTCTCTGAAGTAGCTGTGCAGCATCATTTATTCCCTCCCTTGGGTGCTGTGTGCATTCTGAAGCCGCTTCCTAATCATGGGGCCTGCTGTGCTGCTTGTGTTGTCAGGATCCTAGAGTTTGAGAACCCACATGTTACCAGCAACAACAAAGGCACGGGCTGTGAATTCGAGCTCTGGGACTGTGGTGGCGACTCTAAGTGAGTTTCCTTTAGCACAGCTCTGCTGACTGACAAAAAACAGGGTCATGGTTGGTTGGTTTAGTGGCAGAGCCCCTGCCTATAATCCCCCAGTGAGGGGCTGGGGGCGTGGCTCAGTGGCAGAGCACCTGCCTAGAATCCCACAGTGAGGGGCTGGGGGCCTGGCTCAGTGGTAGAGCACTTGCACTGTATGTGTGAAGCCCCCAATGCTGTAATAATAATAATAATAATAACAACAACAACAACAATAACAAAAATAAACATTGAGAAATGAGAGTACCTTGTAGCTCTTTCCTGACTTCTTTTCCACATGTCAGGTTTGAGTCCTGCTGGCCAGCCCTGATGAAGGATGCTCATGGAGTGGTGATTGTCTTCAATGCTGATATTCCAAGCCACCTAAAGGAAATTGAAATGTGGTATTCCTGCTTTGTCCAGCAACAATTCCTCCAAGACAGTCACTGCATGCTTGTGGCGCACCACAAACCGGGCTCTGGAGGAGACAAGGGCAGCCTGGCTTTGTGTAAGCACCCTGGCCTTTCTTTCTTCTCCTGCTTTTTGTCTTCAGTGTTTGAAGCTTGTGTGTGTGTGTGTGTGTGTGTGTGTATGTGTCTGTGTGTGTGTGTGTGTCTGTGTGTCTGTGTGTGTGTGTGTGTGTGTCTGTGTGTCTGTGCACGCACAAGGCTGTGTGAGCACAAGCATAAGTCCACATGGATTTAGAGAGAACAGATCAATCTTAAGTCATTCTCAGGAAAGCCATTTAACTTGGCTTTTTTTTTAACTTATGTTTGTGTGTCTGCCTGAATGTATGTATATATACCTCTTGGGTACAGGTTTTCATAGAGGCATGAATAAGCAGTAAGGTGCTTGCCTAGAATCCCTGAGGGCGTGGCTGGGGTGTGGCCCAGTGGTAGAGCCCCTGCCTAGAATCCCCCAGGGAGGGGCTGGGGGC
>JADRCD010230863.1:28233-41213 GCA_019843815.1 Montemys delectorum
CTGAGTGTGTGTGTGTCTGTCTCTGTGTATGTGTGTGTGTGTCTGAGTGTCTGTGTGTGTGTATGTGTGTGTGCCTGAGTGTCTGTGTGTGTGTGTATGTCTGAGTGTCTGTGTGTGTGTGTATGTCTGAGTGTCTGTGTGTGTGTGTGTGTGTCTGAGTGTCTGAGTGTGTGTGTCTGTCTCTGTGTATGTGTGTGTGTCTGAGTGTCTCTGTGTGTGTGTGTGTGTGTGTGTCTGAGTGTCTATGTGTGTGTGTGTGTGTCTGTAGGCTTAGCACATTCTTGCTTTTGGGAGTTGGCTCTTTCTACTGTGGGTCCTGGAATCAAACTTAAGTTGTCAGACTTTTCACAGCAAGTGCCTTTGCTCACTGAGACATCTCGCTGGCCCCTTTTTCTTCTTTTTTACTTTTGTATTACATTTTCCCTGTTATGAACAAAAGCTAAAATACTAGTGTGAGAAAACCTTTTACTATTATACAAGAATCATGGGTAACATTTGAATACCTGTGGAACATCTGTTGACTAGATGAACATGCATGTGTGTGTGTTTATATGTTTTCCCCACTGGTCACCCTCAAAAGAGGATTCTAAGGCCACCAGAGCCCTAAAATCCTGCCATGGGGTTATTAGAAAAGACTCCTTGCCTGTATTTATCAGCAGGCTCAGGCTTGCTCTTCTAGGCAATACTGCTCTCAGCCACAAGATGGCGATATTAGCCCATGAATGTCCTTCACAAAGCCTGCTTTAAACAACAGCCCAGGCACCAGCTTTTCCAGCCCTTCGGAGCCTCCAGGGGACAGAAACCAGTGAGTGTTTTATCCAGGTCACCCTGAGCCACTCCCAGCTCAGCCTGTTCTCTGTAACCTATAAGAAACCACCTTGGGAGTGAGCATGAGGGCTCATGCTGTGAGATAGGCAGGCAGATCTCTGTGAGTTTGTGGCAGTTCTTGATTGGCAAGTTCCAAGACAGCCTGTGAAACCCTGGAGCAGGATGAGGGCTTGGGGGTGGGGGGTGGGGGGTGAGGGGTGGGGATGGGTGGGGAAGAGATCTTCTTGGAAACAGAGTTGATAGCTCCTTTGGTAAAGTGTTTGTCTTACAAGATTGGATCCCCAAACCACCTAGGAAGCCAGCCTGGTGACCTCTCGTTTGTGATGCCAGCAATGGAGAGATAGGGCAGGAGGATCCTGGGGCTCGATGGCCACTCACCCTAGCCTGATGGTTGACTACCAAGAGACCCTGCCTTAAAAGAGACAAAATTGGGGTTCAGACAAGATTAAGAGCACTGGCTGCTCTTCCAGAGGACCCTAGTTCAATTCCCAGCACCCACATGGCAGCTCACAACTCCAGTTCCAAGAGATCCAAAATCTTCACATAAACATACATGCAGGTGAAGCACCAATGCACATTAAATAAGTAATTAAATGTATGTGTGTGTGTGTGTGTGTGTGTGTGTGTGTGTGATAGAGGGGGGGGTTGGGAAGGAAGAGGGTGGTGCCTGAGAAACAAGGCTGTACACACACACACACACACACACACACACACACACACACACACACGAGATCTTCATTTTGCAGCCTTGGGCTTTAAAGGAAAGACAAGGTAATAGAACCACTCGGGCAGCCCCCTCGACCTAACGGCCCCAACCGCCTTCCCACTCCTGCTAAGGACTGAGTCTGAACACCTTACCAGGGTCGCTGAGCTGCACAGACCCTGACCCCTCCTCACCTCCCTCCCTCTACTACTCCCCCATTCCCCCTTAACTTCCCCCCGCCCCGTGTGTGTGTGTGTGTGTGTGTGTTAGGGAAGGTCTCCTCACTACAAAGCTCTGGCTGGCCTAGAACTTGCTGTGTTCACCAGGATGGCCTTGAGCTTGCCATTTTCTGGGCTTCCAGCCATACACCACCATGCCTGCTTTCTTCTATTTCCTAGCAGTCGTAGGCTTCCTTTGGCCACCTCCACACTTGTCTGTCAACATCAGCTCTCACCATGCGCTTTCTGGAAGGTTCTTCCCTGCCTTCCATAGAGAACACCTTCCCAGAAGTCTTTGTGCTTTCCATGGTGTCAGATGATGTCATTCTCCCCCGAGCTTCCGGGGGCCCAGCACTTCCACTTTCAAAACACCCAACAATCCAGACTGCCTGCCTTCTAGAATGGGAGCCCCAGGAGAGCCTGGGTCAGCCTTATCTGTTCACTTCCCCAGTGCCAAGGTCACCTGGCTCCCCCGGGAGGCTCACTCGAGGTGTGCTAAGTGGGTGCATGTCCATTTCAATCTTGACTTTCCTGTTTACGTGACTTTCCAATGTCCCCAGAGTCTCTAGAAACACATCCTGAGGAGTGGTGTTTCCAGTTCTACCCCTTGTCCTTTGTGGTAATTGAGAGACCATGTGGTTTAGTCTAAGGTAGGTACAGCTTCAGGGACTTTCAGTGTGGGCTCTGCCATTCAGATGCTATGCATAGATCATTTTCTTTTGTTTGGCTTTTTGTGTCTTTGTGTCTGCTTTTGTTGTGTTTTTTTAAATAGGGCCTCACATAACCCATGCTAGCCTCAAACTCACGACATAGCTGATGCTGGCTTTGAATCCCTGATCCTCCTCCCAATACTGTCCTAAAGGCTAGGATTACAGTCTTGATCCACCACATTTGACTGTACAGCTTAGGCCAGCCTGGAACTAAGATCATCCTGCCTCAGCTTCTACAAGGCTGGAACTACAGGCCTGCACCACACCCCGTTTTATTTCTGCTATGTAGAGTCCATGGCTGAGCTTCCAAAGAAACTGAGCGCAGCCTGACACACAGGTGCCAGCTACCAGGCCCGACTTCTTCTGCAGTTCTCTCTTCCAAACCCTTTCCTGAAACCTTTGAACACAGGGACCCCTAGAACCCCAAGACCACCTGACTGGCCACTTGTAACTGGCTCTTCCTTCCTTCTTTGTCTTGTATCCCAGTACCAGATAGCACAGGTGCCCTGAAGATATTTACAAGTGAGCCATCCACAGCAGCAGCTTCTGGAACACACGGGTGGCCAGGCCTTCCTGCCTATCACAGGTAAGCAGAGTTCTTGGAGATAGGAGGCATTAGGAACCCTCACAAGACCAAGGCAAGAAACTAGAGAAAGGACCCAGAGCTGGGTGGTGGCGGCGGCGGCGGCGGCACACACCTTTGAGGCCAGCACACTGGAGGCAGAGGTGGGCAGATCTCTGAGTTCAAGGACAACCTTGGTCTATGGATCAAGTTCCAGGATAGCCAGGGCTACATGGAGAAACCTTGTCTCAAAAAAACCACCGAAAGGATCCAGATTTCACTGAGTAATGAAGACGAGAGAGAGGCTCTGAAGAGAACATGTAGCCCAGAGGGAGAAGGGAGCTTGAAGAGGCACGGAGCCTTGATTGTTCTGCTCTGTACAGGGTTGGAGACTGTTAGTGGACCCCAAGGGTCACCTGGGCAGGAATGTGTGTCATCCGGAGCTCTTTGTCCTAAAAGCATCAGCATCCCTCACACCTGGCCTTCCTGTTTCTGCTCGCCCTGCCCTCCCTGTCCGCCTCCCACCCTGAGTCTCCTGTTGCCCAGACTGTCTTAGTTTAATTTATAGTCCCAGGTGGCCTTGAAGTCCTAGTCTTCCCGTCACTACCTCACAAATGCTGACATCACAGGAATGCATGCCTGTGCCAGGTTTATGTGGTGCTACGGCTAGAACCCAGGAACCCAGATCCTGAGCCTCCCGGGGGACCCAGGCAGCCGTGGCACTGGGAAAGTGAACAGACAAGGCTGACCCAGGCTCTCCTGGGGCTCCCATTCTAGAAGGCAGGCAGTCTGGATTGTTGAGGATTTTGAAAGTGGAAGTGCTGGGCCCCAGGGGATCTTGGAGGAGAATGACATCATCTGACACCATGGAAAGCACAGAGACTTCTGGGAAGGCATTCTCTGCTGAAAGGCAGGGAAGAGCCTTCCAGAAAGTGCATGGCTAGTTTGAGGCTAGCATGGGTTCTGTGAGGGTTAGTAGAGTGGTAGACAAGCGCTCTACCAACTTAACCACGTTCCCAGTTTTGAGGCAGGGTCTCTCTATGTAGCCCAGGCTTGCCCCAAACTCTTTCTTTATAGTAATTAGTTTATTTATTTACCTATACTACTTTTTTATTACAGCTATTTATGTGTAGGGGTAGGGCACATCCTACTGTATGGGTGTGGAGGTCAGAGGTCATCTTGTAGGAGTCAGTTCTCTCCTTCCTCTAGGTGGGACCCAGGGACTGAACTCAGGTCATTCGTGCTGGCAAGCGCCTTTACACACTGAGCCACCATACCAACCCTACTCACCCGTGACCCTTCTGCCAGTCTCCCAAGTGCTGGGATCCTAGGCCTGCTCACTACACCTGGCTCTCTATGTCTTGTCTGCTGCTGCTCCGGGCATGGGGACCATCAAGACTACCCTCTAAGTCTGTCTCCCCTATCATGTATTTCTCCTGTGTGAGCACTTTAGGTCATAAGCGCTCCAAGTCTCCACCACTGTCCTGGGGCTGGGGGGAGGGGGGCTCCTTTAGTATCTGTCTTGTGAGATAGGAGCGCCCCCAGAGCTTCGTCACTGATGACGAGCATCCACCCTCATTCCAGCCGGAATCTTCAGCCGATGAATAAGACTTGATTTGTCCCCTGAACCATTACCACCCCCGATTCATTCCACTCAAAGGCTTTTCGCTCCAAATGGCTCATCTGACGCTGAGTGCAGTGGGGCCCCCTCGGAACTCTGCTTCCACACGTGGAGGATGTGCGTTCTCTCCTGCGATACTCGCCAGGGTGATGAGCTCTGACGTGGGTTCGAGCCTATTCGGGTGCTGTATCCGCCCTGTGATTTTCTCTTTATGACTGCTCGCCTCGATCCAAGGAGCATCCTCCCTGCCTGCATTCATTGGGAGTCTCTCCAGTATGAATTATGGAGTGAATGGAAAATTTCCCTTATTCATAGTGTACAAAGATTCCCACTGCTGTGAAAATTGGTTGGTTTTCTGCTGAATCCCATCCAAATGTCTGGGTAGAGTGTGGCCCAGTGTGAGGAGTGGCATAAATACCATGACCAAAGGCAACTGGGGAACAAAAGAGGCTATTTGTCCCACAGGCTCAGTCCATCATCTAGAAACCAGGGCAGGAGCTCAGTGCAGGAAACGAGGCAGGAACTGACACAGAGGCCTCGATGCAGTATGCTCAGCTACCTACCTTCCTTCCTTCCTTTCTTTCTTTCTTTCTTTCTTTCTTTCTTTCTTTCTTTCTTTCTTTCTTAAGATTTATTTATTGGTTATATGAGTGCACTGTAGCTGTCTTCAGACACACCAGGAGAGGGCATTAGCTCCCATTACAGATGGTTGTGAGCCACCATGTGGTTGCTTGGAACTGAACTCAGGACATTCAGAAGAGCAGTCAGTGCTCTTAACTGCTGAGCCGTCTCTCCAGCCATCAGCTACCTTTCTTATACAGCCCAGGAACACCTATAATAACCCAGACTGGTCTCAAACTTGCCATTCCCCTGCCTCAGCTTACTGATTGCTGAGATGATAGGTAAGAGGCAGATGCCTCTCTGTTTCAAGCCTGTCCAAAGCCCACCTCTTCCCAAAAGCCCTCCAGGATTCTGTGAACCTATACATTGACACATTTCTGAGGATCTGGTGTCTGCAAAAGCTCTCTCCATCTATGGTCGGTTCATACCTGTTTTTCCTTCTTCTCTGACAGACAATTCTTGAAGGACAACCACATCTTGTATTTGCATTCTCCACGGAGCCTTCAAGTGCCGAAACACCGAGGGCAGGCTGTCTGTGCCTTGGTAACTGTGTCACTATGGACTCTGTGGTAGAGGAGATGGCTCTGGCGTTGGCCTTTGAAGATGAAGTTCTCTTCTTCCAGATGGTTTTCACATAGAGGTGTAGGGGATTTCTTACTGCTACGCCTTCCACCCTAGCCCTGACCCTTGCCACCAGGCAGCCCAGCCATGTTAGCTTAGAAGATCCGTAAAGGGGCAGGAGCCCATGGTCCCTCCCCTCTGCCTGAAGATGTTATTAGTTAGTTATCATTGTGCTAGGGCATGGGGCTGACCTTGGGAAGGGGCCCCGGTGTGTCAGCTCACACACCCAGCTCGCAGGGGAGGCTGGCTCACGAACCACTCTCAGGATGACCTTGGAGGTTTGCAGGCACAGCTCCCAGGGCGCCAGACCCATACCTGTTGGGAAAGTGGTAATGTCCGTACTTAGGAGGCAGACAGTTCATGGAGGCAACACAGAGACGACGTGAAGGAGTACACTGAGCTGTCTCCCGAGGGGACCCCAGGCGGAGGTCGCATCCCTTCCTTTCTGCTTATGGCTGCGTTCTGGGTCCCGCCAAGGATAGAACTCCCCTTCCTTGTTGGCTATGAAAATTTCTTCATGTCTCTAAATCCCAAGTTCCCCTATGGCCACAGCTCTTCTTCCAACCAAGAATGCTAAGGGATAGAGATGTAGCTCAATTGGTAAGGTGCTTGCCTAGTATGCACAGAGAACCTCTGGTTCCCATTTGCGAGGCTTCAAAAACCAGGGGTGGTGGTGCATTCTTGTAATCCCAGTACTTGGGGACATGTGGGCAGGCCGCATCCAAATCCGTAGTTGTCCCATCCAAATCCGTTGTCTCCAGGGTCCCGCACTCTGGTTCTGGAAATGTGTTGCTAGGATGTAATCTGTGCTGGATCTCCAGCTGGGCCTGTAATGACTGTCCCAAGCAGCATTCGATGAGAAATAACACAAACAGGGTAGAAGGCGCAGTCTCTTGGAGGAACAAAGGCCTAGGATGAAAGGTAATCCTAGGTCCATTCTAAAAGGGGCACTGGGCTTCTAGAAGCCTACTCAAGACATTAGTCTAGAAAGCGGTGAAGATTCCCCCTTGCTGATCTTGACAGCACACACCTGTAATCCCAGCACTTAGGAGATAGAGGCAAGGCAGGGCACTCAAGAGTTCAAAGTCATCCTCGGCTATAAAGTGAGTTTGAGGATAGGTAGCCTGGGCTTCATTCTTGAAATCCTCTCTCAAAACAAACAAAAAGCTGTTTGGGCCCCATGCTGCGTTTCTGATGGCCCTACTTCCTGTTCTGAAGTTACCTGCAGGGCTCCCAGATGTTCCTTTGAGCCAGCTGTGTCTTCATTGAGGTCCCTGATTGTCATTCTGTCATCCCCCATCTTTGTGAGAGACTCCTGAGTACTAAATATGTATGTCCTCACAGTGACCTGTGGGTCCTAGGTGTCTCCCAGGCATGGGTCATCGTTAGGCTGGGTGTGTCTCATTGAATCTTCTCAACAAGCTTTGGAATAAGTCTTTTGTGGCCTCCTGTTACAACTGAGGGAAATAGATGGAGAGAGCTTCATCAGCTTGCTCAAATCCATGCAACTCCTGAGTTGAGGAGCCAGGACTCAAATCTCTCTCTCTCTCCTGCAACCGTGACCTCAAAAGTCCTAGTGTTGGATTGCAGGAGTTTCACTTCCGATTGCTGGGATAAGCAGCCTGCTCTCTGGACTCTGTGGCCTTTTGAAAATGGTACTGCTTCCACAATCTCTTCCTCAGCCTGCCCAAGCCTATCTAATGCTTTACAGGAACATATGTGCCCATGAGAGACATGAGCTTCCCACCAG
This sequence comes from Montemys delectorum, assembly GCA_019843815.1. NCBI lineage: Eukaryota > Metazoa > Chordata > Mammalia > Rodentia > Muridae > Montemys > Montemys delectorum. The sequence goes on from JADRCD010230863.1 coordinate 35,868, forward strand.
CAGACACTAGCATATCTGCTGTGGGAATTGAGGGGATTCTTGAGTTGGGGCAGAGCCAAGAGCCTCTGGTTATGCCATCAACTCCACAAGTCGGGCATTGTTATGGTTTATTTCTGCTACATTACGTCTGGGACCTCCACTAGAGTGGCTGGAAATAGTGGACATGGTCCAAGTAGGGCTCTGTGCCTTCGTTCTGTCTGCGAGCTGGGTTTCTCTTCTCCCTGTGATGTCATCTGGGGCTCAGATATTTGAAGTGGCCCTGGCACACAGGTCCCTAGTGCCTCTACGTTCTTTTATGTGTCCACTCTCTTCAGAATAGCAGCCTCATCTTATGCTGTCTAGGCTATCAGAGCCCACACTATCTATATCCTTTTCCTTTACCCTCCACTTTACCTATTCTACTTCTAGCCAGTGCTGCCCAGATGGCAGTGTCATATACTACAAGGTTCTGCCTCTGTGCGTGCTTACTGTTCTTTGGACCTGAATCTAATACAGGCTGGCCACGAACTTTTAAAGAAATCCAGTTAGGCCAGATAGAGTCTCTCCCCCCCCCCCAACCCCCGCCGCCAGTCTCTCCCCTCCTTTGAAATCTGAACCTAAATCAGACAGATTGATAGTATGTAACAAGGTGATAAGTAGGGCTTTGCTGGTCTAACGTTCTGGCCAAAATCACAATGAAGGAGGAAGTTAGTGAGAAAGTTATGATACGGAGAAAATCCACTTACTGTGGAAGAAGAGAAAATAAACCGTTCTTTGGAACAGAGGAAAAGAAGAGAATGCTTAGAGCAAGGTCATGGCCCGGAAGCTAGCCTACAACCCTGGAGTTCCAGCAAGCCCATCTTCACAGTGATGCAGTGTGTCTCACTGGACCAAGCTTGTATTTTTTTTGCTTTTGCTGTTGATTGATGTAGTAGTGGTCATGTAATTCAATTCTGCTAATACACTTATGGAGAGATGTTTGGGACAAGACCAAGGGGAGTCAACCAGCAAGGGATGACAGGACAGGTGATGAGCAAACGGAGCCTGGGGTCCCTGGCGGCACCAATGAGTCACAATGCCTATACTGGAACCATCTCCTTCCTTCCAGCCTGCCTGCTGTGAAGCCTACTGTCTCCTGGAGCCTGAAACATTCCTAAGCTCTTCATAAAATGTCCCTGCCCTCACTACGACCCTGTGGCTCTTTCTTACAGCTCCAAGTGGAGAAAACAACCCAGGTTGCTTTTCTTTCTAAGTGTTGGTGCAAGAAATCCTGCTTAGATGATAGGAAGTGGACAGGAACAGCAGCAGCAGCAGCAGCAGCAGCAGCAAAAGACAGGATCCTTCACAGCCAAAAGGCCAACCCCAGGATTTAGTCCCAACCCCTCAGACCCAATGGACCCAGACTAGGAAAGATGAATAGTTCTAGAAATTTCCGTATGCCCACGTCTTCTCAGACAAGGCTGAGGAATAACTTTTAGAAAAAAACATTGGTGGGGGTCGAGAGAAGGGAGTATTCATGCCTAAGGTCCAGAGCCCAAAGAGTGAGGAGTCAGGTTAGGCCGAGAGTGGAAACATTCTAAGACAGTGTCTAGAGCTGGCTGTTGTGCAAATAATGAATTGGAGCAATTTGTTGTAGCCGGAGCCAGCGGGTGCAAAGGGGTCGTACTCAGGAGACAGCCTTGGTGTCGTTTGAAAATGGTCCTCTTGGGAGGAGGGCAGTGCTAAATGGGACCAGCTGCCCTTCTCTGTGCTCAGCCATGGGCCATCTTCCTTCCTTACCTCCCCTCTCTGCCCCCTCCCTTTTTTCTTCTACCTTTTGTTCAAGTGAAGGCAGGAGCCAGAGGCACACACAACCAACCTGAGTTCCTTTGGGGGACAAGGAGGCTAGGGATGGGGCTCAGTTGGCAGAGTGCTTGCCTAGCAGGCACAAAGCCCTGGCTTGGATCCCCAGCACCACCTAGACTAGGTATGGTGGTGCACGCTTGTAATCAATCCTACCCTTGGGAAGTGGAGGCTGGGGGATAAGTCCAAGACCATTGGAGAAGCTAAACTTAAGGCCTGCCCCTTCCTCTTGGGAACTGTTTTCTAAATTAAAAAAAAAAAAAAAGCCAGGCTTCTCCTGTCTCAAGTGAGACTGACACATACTCATTACCCCATTATACTCAAACTCAAAAAAGCTGCCCTGCCACTTGGTGTCTCAGAATAACCACGGGACCCAGCCGCAGATGTGCTAAGTCAGTGAGAAGCTGTGACGCAGATTCTGACCCCAGCCCTCAGTGCGCATGTCTATGTGCGCCCCACATAGTCTATGGAGCTGGGTCCAGGATGTCTAGGCCAATAACTCACCAGCAAAGTGAGTCTCAGCTTGTAAAGAGAACAAGGGAGATGGGTCTCCAGAGAGGAAAAAAGAAGTCATGGCGATTAAATCTGGGCTTGGGGGCAAAAGAAACATTTAAACGTGTATCTTGTGAAAGAATTACACACACACACACACACACACACACACACCACCATCACCAGATTTCGTGTGTAAGGTACTGTAGGTTGAACTCTGGACCTCACACATTCGGGAAAGTGCTCCTGCTGAGCCACGCCCCCAGCTCCTCACTGCGGGATTCTGGGCAGGGGCTCTACTGCTGAGACAAATCCCCAGCTCTCTTTGACTTGATTTTGAGACAAGGTCTTACTGAGTTGCCTAGGCTGGCCTGAATCTCACTCTGTAGCCCAGGCTGGCCTTGGACTCACATTCTTCCTCCTGCTTTGCCTACCAATCCACTGGAATCATAGACTTGCCTCATTATACCAAGCTTCTGCTACAGCTAATACCTTTAAACCAGTCTTCCCCCAGAAAGCCTCCCCATAGAAAACAGCTGCTTTTCCCTGTTCCTCCACATGAGGGCGCTCCACCACCCAGCCGTGGGGTGATGTGTTGAAGCCTCTCCCACAACCTTTATGGGTGCATTTCCTTTCTGTGTGTTCTCTGATGAGAAGTACTGGGGCATCTCTGCATGGTTTTTCTTGCCAGTTTCTCTTGTAGCTCTCTCTCCGAGCAAACAGGCACATTCAGCGCACCCCCTACTTGTGCATTGCCTTGGCCGTTCCTTGTGACTAATTTAGGAGCCAGATGACTTTAGCAGTCTTAAATGAACGAGCGGATACTGTCTGTAAGTTAGGATTCTGACCAAAGGTTCCTCGAGGCGCTAGGGAAAGGGATTAATTGACATACCTTCACGAGCATAGGGCTTTTCTCCAGTGTGAATTCTCTGACGTTGAATGAGTTTCGTGATCTTGAAAGCCCTCACATGGTCACTGTTGTTGGTAGATTTCTGTTGTGCCCGGGAAGTAGCCAGGTTGCACGGGATGCTAGCTGACTCCTCCCACACTCTCAGGTAAAAGGCGCAGCAGTGTTAAGCAGGACCTGAGTCTCTAGAAAACTGCTTTGTGTTCACAACAGTCGATGATGTTCCTGCTGGTACAAGTGTCACAGTGTTAAATAAACTTGATCCAGACTAACTCAACCATGCTTGCTTGCTTTCCCCCCCCCCCCCCTTTGTTTTTTTTGAGACAGAGTTTTTCTACATAGCTCCAGCTGTCCTGGAACTCGCTCTGTAGACCAGGCTGGGCTCGAACTCACAAAGATCCACTTGCCTCTGCCTCCCAAGTGCGAGTGTGGGGATTAAAGACGAGTGCCACCACCACCACCTGGCAAGAAATATATTTCTTCTAAATAATATATTTGGCTTGTTCCCACCAGTACAAACACTGTAATATTGAATAAACTTGATTCAGACTTGAGATGTAAGCCATACTTATTTTTTTAACATATTTTGCCTTTTGTGGAGGGTTCTATGGGTATGTGTGTACATGAATGTGTGTATAGGTCATAGGTCAGTCTTGGGTATTGTTCGCATTGTTTCTTGAGTCATGGTTTCTCTCCAGGCTGGAGCCCACCATGCAGGCCAGTCTGGATGGTCATGGCAGCCCCAGGGGTCTCCCTGCCTCTTCTTGACTGACACATTCGTGCCACCCTGCCCAGGAATTTCACCTGATCTCTAAGGATCAAACCAAGGACCTCGTGCTCGCACAAGCACAAGCATTTCACCCACTGACATCAGTAGCTGCCCTTGAGCCTGATCCTCCTGCCTCAGGCTTCTTTGGGCTGAGATGACGGGATGTGCTGCTAGGCCCAGCCCTCCCGGGCATGCTCTCATCCTTTTATACTCTATTTTGATCAATTTAACCTTTTTTTCAACTTTATTAAAGAACTTGCCTAGAATTCCCCAGTGAGGGGCTGGGGGTGTGGCTCAGTAGTATAGCATATGCCTAATATATATAAGGCCCTGGGTTGGCTCCAAGTAGAATAAGTACCAACTCTTTCCCTCTCTCCCATGATTATCCAATTGTTTCAATGCCATCTAATGAGTACCTCTTTCCCAACTATTTTGAAATTCTGCCTTCATTGTTAAATTCCTGTTCCAGTTGGCTACTTCCCTTGAATCTACTTGAACCTGCTCCAATACCTAATTATTTTTCAGTGTAATTTGCTTTGGTATCTGATACAATTGCTCTCCCTTTTACTGTTTCAAAATTCACACAATGAAAAACAGGCAGCTAATTTGGAGCTAATGAAAGTCACTCTGAGGGTGTTATTTATGACCAGTTGTGCACAGGGACAAGATACCGGATTTTAAAACAAGGTGAAACATAGTATAATTAAAACAACAACAACAACAACAACAACAAAGCCACACGTGGTGGCACACACTTTTAATCCCAGCACTTGGGAGGCAGAGGCAGGCAAATTTCTTGAGTTTGAGGCCAGCCTGGTCTACAGAGTGAGTTCCACGACAGCCAAGGCTACACAGGGAAACCGGTTTCTGTCTTAAAAAAAAAAATGAAATATTAATAACTAAACAGGGCTGGCAAGATGGCTCAATGGGTAAGAGCACCGACTACTCTTCCGAAGGTCCTAACTTCAATTCCCAGCAACCACATGGTGGCTCACAACCACCTGTAGTGAGATTGGATGCCCTCTTCTGGTGTGTCTGAAGACAGCTACGCTGGAGCAAGCAGGGCCGGCAGAGGTCCTGAGTCCAATTCCCAGCAGCCACACACATGATGGCTCACGGCCATCTGTACAGCTACAGTGTGCTCATACACATAAATGAAATAAATCTTTAAAAAAATAACTCAACAAAAATTAATGTCAGGAACTACACAAAAAGCCCAGTAGAGACAAGAGTCTAACAATCTTTTATTTTAAGATATGGTTCTTTTATCCACAATGTATTCCTGGAACGATTTTGTTTAAAAAAGAAAGAAAAAAAGAATGAAATCATGTTCTCGATAATGACCCTTGATGAGAAA
>JADRCD010230866.1:0-13128 GCA_019843815.1 Montemys delectorum
ACACACACACACACACACACACACACACACACACACACACACACACAGAGGCTCATAGACAGGCCATATAATACTTGAACTTGTAAATCACCCATTTTATAAACTGAGGCCGTGAATGCTGTGTTCAGGGGGTGCCTCACTATGATAGGTCTATGTAGCTACAGAGGTGTGGACTGAAGTCTACACCCTAATGCCAGTCCCAAGACCTCCGTGACCTTGAGCCAGATGGGGGTCACTCCTCTGTAAACTGAGCAGCAGATCTCTTCTTTGGGGCTGGGTGATGGCTTTTGCTGCCAGGGCACTTGCTACCAGGTTTAACAACCTGAGTTCAATCATGGGGCTCGCTTGGCAGAAGGAGAGAACTGAGTGCCTTTGCAGCTTGTCTTCTTGTCTTCTTCCCTCCCCACCTCATTCACATATGCACCCTGACCGACCTTCCCCGACCTCTCCCTCCACAGCAGCCTTTCTGAGCATGGAGACCATCACAGTGGAGGAAGGCCAGACTCTCACCCTAACGTGTGTTACTTCTCTGACAAAAAATGCCTCTCTCCAGTGGCTGGCTCCCTCAGGGTTCACCATTTTTTTAAATCAGCATCCTGGTAAGTGGAGTTGTGGGGAGAAAGAAAATGACAAACCTCAACCTAAGGGATTTCCAACTGGGGCAGGTTAATGGGACAGAAGGTCCACATGAGTCACGGAAAGGGTGGGCTCAGGCCACCCACTGTTACACGGGACTCACACCTCAGAAGCCTGTTTTATGACACAGGGCTGCTTTGCGGGAGACAGGAAGTCTGAAATGGAAACCCCATTAGAAAGGTTGTTAAAGGGGGCTCACATTACAAAGTGCTTTTCCACACCAACATCCCACCCCCACATCACTTTTTGACTCTCAGTGACCAGGAAACACCCACAGCAAAGCCACAGGCAGGCAGTAGGCTGCCCTGGTGGACTTTCTTGGGGGCGCTGACTTATCACCTCCTGTCTAGAGCCAGCTGCAAAGTCACAAAGTCACATTACCAAGCACCTAGTCTTCCCTTGTTGGACTTCAGACCAAGATTTCTAGGCAGTGGCCATTGACAGATGTACTGTAGTCATGGGGACAGCCAGGTCTTTCTCCAGGTCACATATAAAGTGTTTGGTGCATGCTTGAGATAGAGAGAAAGGGACAAACTTCACACATTGCTTAGACCAGGGACAGGAATTTACCAAAGACTTTCATAATGAGGCCACTAGATATCTCTAATACCCTTAGATGTCAAGTACTTGAGAAAACCAGAACCATCAAAGTCCATTTATGTTCACACAGCCCCTCCCCTATAGATATGCTTTGTCGATACTGTTTAATGGGTACAGTAAATATAAAATAGTCAAATAGATTGTCCCAAGCTCTACTGGCTGGTGATAGTACAGTCCAATAGACTAGATACAAGCTGAGAAAAGTTGTAGAGAAGTGAACTTTGAGTAGGAATATTTCTCTCAAAAACTCTTGTTCTGTTGTTTCTCTTCGGGAGAAGAAGTTAGACATCATGAGGTTTCATCAGCAAAACCCCTTCCATCCTTAAAGCCCGTGGAAGACTCCCCAGGTGGAGCCATCACACCCTCTGGCTGGCATTTGGTAGTGTCTGAGAATTGTTGGAGTTGTCACCAGTCCGGAGTGAGGTGCCGGCTCTGGGATCTGGAAGCTAGCGACCAGGCATGTACTAAACATCCTACCTCTCACAGCAGCACCACAACCAAGAGCTCTTGGTCCCGTTGCCAGTAAAGAGGAGGCTGAAAACCCAGAGTGCTAGCTCAAGAGGCATCAGGTCTCGAGAGGTGCAGGCGCCCTTGGGCCTTAACCCATCTGAGTTTTAACTCTGTTTACGCTGTGCAAATTATGCACCTTTAACAGATGAAAAAGTAAATCAACAAACTCGTTCTTTCTGGAGCCTCTGCTTTGCCCAGGAATCTTTTACCTTATGTGAAATTCCTAGGTCGGTAGGTAAAATAAAATGAAGAGGAACCCTCCATGTTGGGTTAGCACTATCTGAGCTCGCTTTTTTTGTACTAGTGACCAAAATCCCTGGAAGGACTCTGTCACAATCCACAGGAATCCTCAAATAGTAACAAACATTTTTTAAAATTAAAAATTGAAGGCACTCAGCTGGCAAATTTCTCTTCTACTCCTGACATTTGTTGTGACAAGACAAACCACAGTACATCAGGCTTCAAAGAAGCAGATCGCAGCAGGGCATTCATTAAAGCAATGGAACCCGGGTGTTGGGGCACATCCTTTTAATCTGGGCACTGGGAGGCAGAGGCAGGTTCTCCTGTGAGCCAGTTTTCCTCATAACAGCTTCTTTTTGCCTCTTGTACAGCTTTAAAAAGTTCCAAATACCAGCTTCTTCACCATTCGGCTACACAGCTCTCCATTAGTGTGTCCAATGTAACTCTACGAGAGGAAGGTGTGTATACGTGCTTACATTACGGGAGTTCCGTGAAGACAAAGCAAGTGAGAGTGACCGTGTTAGGTATGTTCCCAACAGGGTAACTTCCCGTGGACGTGATACACTGATGGACAAAACACACCATTTATTTATTTATTTATTTATTTATTTATATTTTAAAAAGCTTATTCAAGGATTAGCATTGCCACGGGGCTCCCACACAAGTCAGAAGACAGCTCACAGGAGCCCATTCCTCCCTCCCACCATATAGATCCTGGGGATTGAACTCAGACTTGGTATCATGGACTTTGCTCTGTTGGGCCACCTCCCCCAGCTCACTTAAAGTTACAATGAATCATTTATAAGATTTATTTTATTTTTTAATTATGTGTCTGTGTCTATGTGAGGATAAAGTCCGGGTGCCCAGACCAGCCAGAAGAAGCCCAAACAACCGAACAGTTCCAGGGGAGCTGATGGGTGACTGTGAGCCACCCAACATGGGTGGTACAAACCAAACACAGGTCCCAAACTTGCTCTTATCCACTGAGCCATCCCTCCAGTTCCATAATGTCCCATTTTTAAACTTAGCATTTTAATTTAAAAAGTTTTACCTGTAACAGGGGCTTCTGTGGGCATGTCTGCCATTTTTTATTGAAAGAAAACTAAAGAGACCATTTTGTGTGTGTGTGTGTGTGTGTGTGTGTGTGTGTGTGTGTGTGTGTGTGCGTGGCAAGCTCTAGATTCAAAAGTAAATCAATACATTGGCCTTGGGCATCCACTAGGTCGTTTTCAGGAAACTACACAGAAGTAATATTTGTATTCTATAGGCTGTGAGACTCTAGAGAATCAATGACACAGGCATGATCTCTGCCCTCAAGGAGTTTGCCAACTGTTTATTTCTGCCACCGGGCAACATCCGCAGCCATCCTGGCTGGTTAAGACAGCTTCTGGGCTGCTGTAACACTGTACATACTCCCCATCCTAACACTCAGTACGAGGTCATTTCTGCTTTTCTTGTGATGTTACTAAGGCTTGAACTCAGAGCTTTGAGCATGGTGAGTGCATGCTCTACCCTGAGCCATCATTTTGAGTCCCACTGCAGGCTCTTCTAACTCAGCAGTGCTCAACGTCCCTAATGCTGCAACCATTTAATATGGTCGTAGTGACCCGCCCCCCAAACCACTAAATTACTTTCATTGCTACTTCATAACTATAACTTTGCTACTGTTCCAAAATGTAGCGTGTATATCTGTGTTTTCTGATGGTCTTAGGCAACCGACCCCTGTGAAAGGGTTCAACCCCTAAAGGGGTCGTGACCCCCCCCCCAGGTTGAGAAGTGCTGTTCTAACTAAAAGCATAGGATCTAGGTCCACAGACAGATTATCAGATCCTTGAAGGGTCTCTCTTTCCCATCTCTATGGGGTCAACAAGTAATACTGAGCCTGTCCAGACTCAATCAATGCTTCCTCTGTGTCTGCATGGCTTCAGTAGATGCACACAAGTGCAGTTCTCCATGTAAACAAAAGTAGAATTGGAAAAAGGAAGTATGCCCAGCTGAAAATGATTTCTGGGGCAGGTAAAAGTTCAAAGAGAAAAGACCAGAGGGTCCTTGAGAACAAAAATGTTCTTTAGGTATGAGGAAGAGCCTAAGAAACGCACTTTGACCTTATTTGCATAAACTTACACAAGTTTAGAGCTAAAAAGCCAACTCCTTTGTGTTAAAGCTGATATACCAAGAAGTTGGAGAATTCGTCTGTTTCTACAGCTAGCTGGTGACAGAGACGAGACTGAGAGTCAGGTGTCTCCCTAGTGTGCTGGCAAGCAAACATAAGTTCCTGTTACATCACATCCAGACTGCTGTTCTAACAAAATCTCTTTGGGAATGCTAAGTAACTAGTCACATACTCGATAATGAACATCCTGTCTTCAGCCAGCTTGGTTCTTTGAAAGTATAACACAAATGGAACCTGGGAAAAGTCAAGCAAGAAATATGATGTCATTAAATAATTATCCTATAGCAATCCCTAAGATATATAGGTGATGTTCTTTGTCAACATGCGCAGACCAGGTAGACAGAGAGGTGCCTCATTAAGAAAAGTGATTGTCATACAAGCCAGACAAACTGAGTTAGGATACCCACTACCCACATTAAAACTGGGCACAGGCATCCTTAACTCCTATAGCTGCATCCATGAGTTCCAGAGCCGGTAATAGATAGTGATCAAAAAGTATGCCTGAAATCTATCTCTGGCCTCAACATTCTGTGGACACATGCACACCTACAACTAGTTCAGCACAGAAAAATTAATTTTCTTCTAGTGACTCCCTTCCAGCCAACTGTGGGAGCTTTGGTCCTCAGAAGGCAGAATGGAGAGAAATCTGTTGAGCTGAAATGTTCCACGGAGAGAAGCAAGCCCCCTCCGCAAATCACCTGGCTGCTGCCAGGAGGTCTGGAGATCAATGGTAAGTGCTGCGAAAGAGGGGTCTTTGTTTCCTTTCTTACTTAAATCTCCAAGAGCTTTTTGAAGTATTCTGGCGCCCTCTGGTGGTATAAAGTGTCCAAAGCCACCATTCTGTACATCAGTTCTGCTCCAGAGAAATTAGCATTATAATAATCAATATTTTGTCTAATGGTAAAAGGCTATCTCGAATCATATTTTTAAAAATTAAGGGAGAAGTGTAAAATGGGTTATTTATAATACATTTTTAAAACTGACAAAAATTCCCTGAAATAAGTGTAACACTGAGCATAAGCTTGGAAACAAAGTTATAAAACTGGAAACATGTTTAACATTAAATGTATACAAGGAGCTTACCAAGTGGCTGTATCCCAAGAAACCCCACAATAAATTGAAATATTTTTCACGAAAAATTTCTTAATGCTCCAATTCACCAAACAACTTAATCAACCTCAGACACACTTTGAACCCGTACATTATCCTTCCGTGCAGCAACATCTTCTATTACAAAGGATATTTCATGACAAAATTTTCGATCAATGCATGTATTGTATCCAATTCTGTGCTGAAGGCAGTTAAAACGAAGAAGCATTGCCTGTACCTATGAGTGGGCACATGAGTGCTGTTTTACATTTTAAGGGGAAGAAGTCCTAGTTGAGGTATAAGTCAGGAAATGTCCACAAAGCCTCCCTTATATACATGACACTGTGTTGCACACACAGAGACAGATGAAGACATTCTGAGACGCATGAGTGGTGGGTCATTCATGCAATCACAGTGTCTGGAAGATTGGGGCAAGAAGGTCATCTGTTTGAGGCCAGGCTGAGCTACATGATGAGTCCCAGGCTAGTTTGAACTATTTCCTGAACCCCACATTAAAAATGTTTTTCATGCTATAAAAATAAGGGACCCATCTTTGCTGGAAACGGAAAATTAACTAATTGTAATGGGGGGGGGACATTTCCATACTGTTCGCTGACATTTCAGTACATGCTGCCTTTGCTAGCTGTACAAATTATCTCTGCCCTTTAATGCTGTGAGGGACTGTGAACTGTCAAGAAGACTGAGCATTAAATAGAGTTCTAAATAGAAAAGCCTTAAGACTTGGAGCTGTCTTCCAGGCTAGCAGAAATCTACTTCATTATGAAACTCCTTCATTAATGTAACCTTCATACACTCTTGGGGCTTTGTATTTTGTGACATGAAGTTACCTTTCTTGTGAAACCACTGTAAGCTTAGATCATTTCCCCATGGTAGCAAAGCGCTTGTAGAAATTTGCCCATGCTCTTTGATCCACTGCATGCTGCTTGTCCTTGTGGCCACGCCTAACCCACACAAGGCAGCTGACTTAGTGTTAGACTGCAGTTCTTTCTGCTTGCGGTGTGGACCATCCAATAGAGTTCCATAGCCATAACCTTCCCTGTCTCTTTAAACTGCTGTGTAGGTGAACTTCACCATGAATTTGAAGCTGATGGGAAAAAATGTAACACCACCAGCACGCTCATAGTCCGCACATACAGCAAAAACTCGACCGTGCACTGCATTATCCAGCACAAAGGCTTGCAAGGAAGGAAGCTGGTTGCCCCCTTCCAGTTTGAAGACTTGGGTAAGAAGAATAGTTATGTTTAGCTATCTTTAGTTTAGCTTAATACTGCAATATTGTCCTAGTTTGCTTCCATGTTGCTGTGATAAAACACTGACTGAAAGCAACTTAAGGAGGAAAGGGTTAATTTACTCATACAGCTTAGGTCACGGTCCATCACTGAGGGAAACTCATAGCAGAAACATGAAGGCAGGAACTGATGCGGAGGCTGTGGAGGAGTGCTGCTTACTGACTTGCTCCTCATGGCTTGTATAGCCTGCTTTCTTATAGAACCCAGAGACGCCTACCAAAAGGTGGCACAGCTCAACCCTTAGTTAAGCCTTCCCATGTCAATCATCAATCAAGACATAGACTCTTGGGAAGGCCAATCCAAAGGGAGGGATTCTCCACTTGACATTCTGATTCCCAAGTGTGTCTGACAACACAAATTAGCTGTCACAGCTATCTAGTGACTCTCCATGCCAGATCTCCAGGAATTATTCAAAGTGTCCGTTAGCATCAGTCATTGGTGGCTCCTATTTGTCTATTGTCTTTTTCCTTTGATGAGCCACACAGATAGTGTTGTGTGGCCCTTTTTCTACTGCACTTTAATTCCAGGAATGGGCAGCACTACCAGCCCCTGCCCAGAGAATATTAGAACCTCAGATGAAAAACACAGACACACACAGTTGATCAATTTCAACTTGCCTTTTTAACTCAACTGCTGGGGGACCCCAATCTACCTCAGCTAGCAGGCCTTCCCAGTACTCCCACCTCAGCACCCTAAATCTGCACTTGATTTCAGTTGCTCTGCCACCTTCAGTCACAGTTCAATATCTCCAACCTCTGACCTGTAGAATCGGCCTATGCCCACTCTGTCCAAGATCTCACATTGCTGGTTGGGTTTTTTCCACTCTTAAGCATGGTGAACTCTACCTCTTCTCTCTCCTGTATCTGCTCCTTGCCTTTGGAGACACAGAAGTTCCTGCCTTTTTCCTTCCACTGGGCAATGGGCCCATGACATCTTTACTGATAGTTCAAGAACCAATTGGGGAACAGGACCCTGGCACCATCCCTACAAGATAGCACAAATATATTGTTCATCCAATCATTTTAAAACATGCTTACTAGCTGAGAATGCTTTAAAGCACATTTGCAGGTAAGAATTCTGAGCCCTTTCACCTGTACCATCCTCTGAGTGGGATGCAGGGAACATAGGTCGGTCATAGATGCATCACATCTAAGAATATGAAATGTTTCTAGAGACCAGAGCAAGGATTAAGTTATCTGGGGACTGATTTGTTCCATCTGTTCAGGATTCCAAATGAGGAATATTTAGTCCTATTTGAATTGTCTCTGCTAATATTTACCTGTTCATAATTAAAACTGAGAAATTTAAAATACATGGACAGGTTATTTTAAAATAGTTAGTCTACTATATGTTACAAACATTAGTGAGGAAATTTCATTTTGTATTTTTTTTTTGAAATATTAATTCACCAATGTGGGATTGGGGTTTTATAGCATTGAGTCACAGTTCTCCAATGTTTTCAGTGTGTGTGACCAGAGGCTGACAATCTTCCTCAGTCACTGTCGAACTTACTTTTTGAGACAGCCTCTCACTGAACCTGGAGATTATTGGTTTGTCTGTGGGACTGGCTGGCCAGCGAGCTCCATGGATCTGCCTGTCTTTTGCCTCTGAGTCCTGCGAGTCTGGGCTTGTGCTACTTTGGTTTCCATGTGGGTGCTGGGGTGCTAACTCGGTCACCACACTTATGCGGCAGGCATTACCTGCCGACTGGGCCATCTTCCCAGCCCACCTTTCATACTCTTAAGCATAACTGAGGACCACAAAGAACTTTTACCTATTTGAATTGTCTCTGATAATATACACAATTAAACTATCTTAAAATGGTAAGTCTACTATATGTAAACAAATGTTGCATAGTTTTATAAAACATAACTATGTTACAAACATCACTGAGACAGCAAAACTCTGTCTCAGAAAGCAAGCAAAACTATATCATCATGGGTAACGGGGACTTCTGAAATATTTAATGGATTTTCTGTAATTCTTCTTGTTTCCCTCAAAGTTTTTACCAATAGTTACTTATTAAATTACTTAAGTGCTTAAGTGTTTAGGCTTTTAAAAAAGATTTACTTATTTTATACACACACATATACATACACACACACACATATATATATATATATATATGAGTGCAATGTTGCTGTCTTCAGACACACCAGAAGAGGGCATTGGATCCCATTACAGATGGTTGTGAGCCACCATGTGGTTGCTGGGAATTGAACTTAAGACCTCTGGTAGAGCAGTCAGTGGTTTTTTTGTTTGGTTGGTTGGTTTTTAGATATTTTCTTTATTTACATTTCAAATGTTATCCCCTTTCCTGGTTTCCCCTCCAAAAAAAACAAACAAACAAACAAACAAACAAACAAACAAAAAACCCTATTCCCTCCTCCCTCCCCCTGCTCACCAACCCACCCTCTCCTGCTTTCTGACCCTGGTATTTCCCTACACTGGGACATAGAGCCTTCAGAGGACCAAGGGCCTCTCCTCCCATTGATGACTGACTAGGCTATCCTCTGCTACATACGCAACTAGAGCCATGAGTCCTACCATATGTACTCTTTGGTTGGTGGTTTAGTCCCTGGGAGCTCTGAGGGTACTGGTTAGTCAGTGTTCTTAACATCTGAGTCATCTCTCCAGCCTCATACTTAAATATTTTAATAATTACTAAAATAACCATTTTAAACCACAGAAAATTATTTGATTAAATGAACAATGAGAAGTATTCATAAATTTTAGGAAATGATACCCACCTATCACATATTGTATGTTAACAGGCACAGTTAGATGCTTAGACACTTACATACTTCCTGGATGTCAGTCTTTTCATTGACTTCTGAATATGATCTAAGTTGATTCTCTGGAAATATCCACTAGCATTTCTTTGTTACAGAATAATATTTAGTGAGCATCTCACTTAGTAAACAGGCATTGTACGAAACACCTTATATGAATGGAGTTATTACTGCACACATATACGCGAGTGCACACACACACACACACACACACACACAAAGACACACACAAAGACACACACAAAGTAAAAGCTAGCAACTGTGTTTCACAATAAGAGAATTTAAGTATTTGGATAAATTAAGCATTTTGCTCAAAGCACTAAGGATCATGCAGGTAGAGGCACTGAAATTCAGTTCAATCTGTGACTGGAGAAATGGGTCAATGATATGGAAGTGCATTTCCTATGGAAACAGGAAAATATCCATATGCAGATGGACAGACAGAAACTGGTAGGTTTGTGCAGAAGAAATGCCCTTTGCCTGGTACTGCCAAGTGTCCTTGCAAACAGGGGCCCCAGCATGCTGTGCTCCAGCCAGGTCACCTGGCAGATGGGCAAGCAGCAGGGGAAAGATTCAAAACACAAAGTGCTGGACTCCAGGTTTTAGCACAATCCTCAGAAGTGGGTAGCAGGCAGGCTCTGTGCGCTGTGACACTGAGCACAATGTGGCTAAAGCTGATCTCGGTGGTAGCAGAATTTTGTTTCTCCCCCTTTTTAGTTGCAGATCAAGAAACAACTTCAGATGCCCCTGAGCAGAGCTCTCTCTCCTCCCAAGCCCTCCAGCAGCCCACGAGTACAGGTAAGTCTCAAAAATCACTGAAACCTCAAAACCTGGTTGGGAATGCAGACCTTTAAGCCTACATTTAAAGAATATTTTTAGAAACTAGTATATGTATATATGTGTATACATATGAGTACACTCACTTGTATATATGTATGAAAACCAGAGGTTGATGTAAGAATTTCTTTCCTCAAGCACTCCTTCTGCCTGTTTCTGATTGGTCAGCTGGTTGGTTGGTTGATTAGATGGTTGATTAGTTAGTTGATTAGTTGGTTGGCTGATTGATTTTTGAGACACAGTCTTTTGTTGAACTCATAGCTCACTATTTCAGTTGGACTGGCTGGCCAATAAGCCTGTCAGAATCCTTTTGCCTCTGTGTCCTGGTGCAGGGGTTACAGGCATGTGTTGCTAATTCTGACTTTCAAGTGAGTTATCAGTAACAAAATTCAAGCCCTCACACTTGCACGCTGAATACTTTACCCACTAAACCATGTCCCCAGCCTTTAGATTTATTTTTCTGAAGACTACATAGATCTCTGTTTACTGGCTCCAGTTTTGTGGTGTCCTGGGATAGTCAGGTCAAGAATTCTTACTTCCTGAGCTTCGTGTCATAGGGCTTTAGTATCTCAGAACTCTTTTGCTTGAGGTGTTTAAGTACACACACACACACACACACACACACACACATACACATGCACACACACATACACACACACCTGCACACACCCACGCACACACACACATACACACACATATTCATACCCACACGTATACACACACACACATACAGACACACACATACACACACACGCATGCACACACATACATACACACATACACGCACGCACACACACATACATACACACACGTATACACACACACATACAGACACACACATACACACACATACATACACATACACATACAGACACACACACACACTTGCACGTGTGACCATGGCATGTGAATTCCCTCTGAGATAAACTCAGAGCTTCGGTCATTTAGGAGGAGATCTGCTCTTCGTTTTCTATGGGCATCGTGCTAACGGAAAGATTTCCTCCCAACAGAGAGTAGGAGCTGGGGACAGGAGTATTGTCAACAATAATGAACTCACTCACATTTGAAGGCACTTGGTTCTTTAGAACATGGGTCACTTTTGACAGGGTTGAGCTATAAGAAGATTTAGAAAGTCTTGTATTTTAGATAAAGAATGAACTAGTTAACTTTGGTGAAATTATCATGTAGTTCATTTAACTCTATACAACATTGTATGTGGCAATGGTGCTCAGGAAATGCTGAACAAGTAGGCATATGAATGAATGGAAATGTGGCAATAGTGGGTACTCAGGAAATGCTGAACAAGTAGGCATGTGAATGAATGAATGAATGAATGAATGAATTCGTGAGTGAGTTTATTGGTGTTTTGAGCACAATGATTAGCCTCCCTCATGAAGGTATGCATTCCTGCATATTCTCTATCTATAATAACTCTATCTGGTTGGATAAATGTTTTGGGGTCATTATCGTGTTTATAGTTTTGAGTGTCAGACCACATTTAAAAAACAAAACAAAACAGTGTCCTGAATAATATTGAAAAGTAAATGTTTGGGGGGGGTTAACAGTGAAAAATACAATATGTACCATGCATTTTTTTTTTTGAAGAGTGGTGGAAATTGAAAACATTATGAAGTGGGGCAGCCACATCCTTGCTTTAATAATCCAATATTTTTAAACGTGTTTAGAATCCAGATGTTTTTAAATTGCCTGGCACCACAACTAAACAACTCAATTTTCTGCTCCGCATTTTCATATCCAGTGTAGTATTTAAGAGACATGGTCTGAAAAATTCTTTCCAGCTTTCCATTCCTGCCGTTGTATTACTGTTCATTATCTCTGTTTAGACGACAGGAGGCTTCATTCCCCCCGGGGCCACATAGTGGCGCTGTGCAATGCGCCGATAAAACCCTGCGGCGGAGGAAAAGGGAATCGGAAGCAAAAACAAAACAAAACTCGAGGAAAGCTATCTTTTTGTTCCAGTTCAAATACAAAATCCGCACAGGTCATCCCGTTTTAAAAAGTGGGACATCCAAACTGGATCGGCAGTTGAGACGCTGGCACAACAGTAAAAGCTTTGCGGTGACCGAAGGCTTTGCCGCGCGTGCGCCTTCGTGCCCAAATGTCTCCCCAGATGCTGTCCCTGTCCCTCCTTGTTCCTTGTTCCGTGCTTCTTTTGAAGCATCCTAAGGACCTTCTCCCCAGCCTTTCTCACACAGAAAGGACGTAGGGAATAATGACTTTGACTGACAGTCCCAAGTTACAAAACTGGGAATTTTCTTATTGACTCTGCTATTCAATTGCTCCAGGACTAGGCCCTTTGCTAACTGCTCAAAATCTTTCTCTCAGAGTCAAGGTGAGATACCAACACACCAAGTACATACTGAATGTTCAATAAAAGGTTCCCTTTATCAGTAAAACAAACGGAATCTGGCCATTTATGACTTTTTTTTTTTTTTTTTTTTTTTTTTTTTTTTTGAGAAACACACTTCAAGGCAAAATAAGACAGACAGAAAGACAAAGGCTGCATGTTTTTCCTCATATATAAGAGCTAAAAATGTTGACCTAAAAGTAAAAGGGAATAGAACCGCAATTATTATCAGTAGAAACTCAGAAGGGGTGGAATGGGGAATCAGGGAGGAAGGAGGTCAGATAATGAGTGCCAAAGGGCAGTTAGGGAGAGGGGTTACGTTCTAGTGTTCTGCAGCACGGTAGGGTATCCATAGTTTAGAACAACCTATGACAGGAGCTAGGGGGACAGCCCAGTGGGTAAAGTGCCTTCTGCACAAGCCTGAGGGCCTGAGTTCAGCTCCCTAGTACCCAGGTAAGAAGAGCCTGCAGCTGCATTAACCTCAGCACTGGGGAGACAGAGACGAGTGTTGCCGCAAGGCTCACTGACCAGCTGATCTAGCAGGTTCTATGAGAGAGAACCTGTCTCAAAAAA
>JADRCD010230866.1:13528-24806 GCA_019843815.1 Montemys delectorum
ACACACACACAGAGAGAGAGAGAGAGAGAGAGAGAGAGAGAGAGAGAGAGAGAGAGAGAGAGAGAGAAGGCAAAGCCACTTCCTTAAATGAACTTGGTCTGGGCTAGAAAAATGGCTCAGTGAAAAGCACTGGCTGCTCTTTTGGAGGACCCGGGTTCGATTCCCAGAATTCACAAGGTAGCTCACAACCAAATATAACTCCAGAGGATCTGACACCCTCTCCTGGTCTCCTTGGGTATTTGGCAATCATTGTAATGCTCAGACATACATACGGACAAAATACCCATTCACATAAAATAAATATATTTGTTAAAGGAACTTATTCTCGTGGACTAGAGTTAGTTTTTTCACGTGGGCCGAATCTTCTGGACCTAAACTTCTCTCGAAGGTCCATATGTCCACACGATCACATCACAAGCAAATGTCCGCAGGAGGGTTAGAGGGGTGGTCAAGCCGGAATAGTTATAGGATGAGTCACATATATGTGATATGTATGTATCATGTCTTACTCTCACCTTAGTCTCAGTGATGGAAAATTCCAGTGTACCAGAGACTGACAAGGAAGAGAATGAACATGCCACTCAAGACCTTGGCTTGTCCACTGGTGAGTGTCACCTACTGCATTTGGAACAGATGTTGTGATATTTTGACCTCCTGGTCATGTGTCCCGTGGCCTTTTGCAGTCCTTGTTTTCCTTGAGCTTCTACCCTTATGAGATGTGAGTTGCTACCTTGCCCCATCTTGACTTGGCTGTCTCTTGATTTCATTAACCTACCACCGAGTCCTGTTATTTTTGCTAACCACCGCATCTCTACTAACTCTGCTTAACTCACCTTGCTTCTTCCTCTGGGTTCTTTTACTTTAAAAGGATTTTTTTTTTCCTCAGAAAAAAAGGGGTACGAGTGTTTGCCTGAATATTTGTTATGTGTACCAAGTGTGTGCCTGGTCCCCATAGAGGCTAGAAGGGGGCACTGGATTCCCCCGCAACTGGAGTTACAGACTCTTGTGGGCCACAGTGTAGGCCCTGAGAATAGAACACAGGTCCTCTGGAAGAGCAGCTAGTGCTCTTAACTGCTGAGCCGTCTCTTCCGCTCCTCCTCTGAGTTCTTAAGTTCTCAATTTCACTGCTTTGCTTTGTCTTTGTTTGTATTTTGTTATTTGGGAATTAAAGCCAGGATTTCACACATGCTATACAAGTACTGACCACTGAACTTCAGATCCCATCCAGCTCTCCTTTGTTCATAGAAAGTTCACTCACTCCCGAGTTTTTTCTTGCTGCCTGTATGTGGAAGAGTTCCATATTTCAGAGTATTTACAGAGTGTTCTTCTGGTCATCTGTCTCAATTCCATTCCATGTTCCATTTATTAAAGGTTTACTTCATGATTATTTACTTACTTAGGGAATTGGTTTATCCCTTTCATTATGTGTGTCTCAAGAATCAAACTCAGGTCACCAGCCTTGGCAGCAAGCACCCTTACCTGCTGAGCCATCTCACCAGCCCTTTCATTCTATTCTTTCTAGACCTTTAATCAAATGTCCTCTCCCCTAAGCTCAGCATTTCTAATAAAATTCAAGTAGTATCCTTAGGCACAAAACAACTTGTTCAAAGCATGCTTTACTCCCAACCCTTCATTTCTGTATGTAGATACAGATCTAGGTGCATACATATCCACACACAAGTAGCCACCAATGGCTCCTGAGTCTTCTCTTCCAGGTGCCTATGATCATAGTCATTCCCTTAATATAGGCCCTAATCATCTTGTGGCTTCAGCTCTTCCTCTGGTCCAGTCTTAGCACCATGGAAACAGCTTTGTTGCCTGCCCGCTTGTGTTCTGAGACCCTTTCTCGCTTCCCATAATCTACAGCATACAAGATAAGCCCTTCTTCTACACAAGGTGAACTCTGATACCCATCTCTGCATCCCTGCGTCTAGAAAGCTCCTGCACATTTCATGATGCTCTGAAGGCATCATCCTGTCTCAACATCCCTGCCCTGTCTATCCTCCTACCCCACGCCAGAAGAGGCTTCACCCTAATGGTCTCCCTTCCCTTCCAAGGCTGAAGTCTACGGAAAGCATCCCTGATGTACGCAGCCACGGGGACCACACTTGTCTCTGGGCTCCTAGACATAATATTCTATAAAAGTTACCATATCGTGGTTATGTTTGCCTTTTTGATGCATTCATTTGTATAAAATGATCCCTTACAGCGTAGGGATCATGTCCTAGGCAGGTTCAAGTACTATGTTCTCTACATAGCCGCCATTCCTTAATCCTGAGCCTGTTGACTGAGCTGAAGGACATTTGGCAAAATTACATTCTAGTTGAAAATGATTTTCAAGAGCTCACCAAGTGTCTCCCTAATGCCTTTATGAGGACTGCATTTAACCTAGTCAAGGTACACAGCATTTTGTTTTATTTGGATAGTTTTTACTAAACCCTTTAACAGTGTCCTGGGATACTGAGCTACATTGTGCTGAACAAGCACTCCTCATAGCTATTTAAAATTCCCAGACTGTAATTTAAGTCAGTATTCTCATGTGCTTTTCTAGAAATGAAAACAAGAACTGAATATCTAGGTCACTTAAAAAACAACTGTTCCAGTCATCCATGGGATTGCTTTGTCTCTATTGCCCATTTGATTGTCTGAGAGAACCGAACACTACACAGTGCATGAATTCTGGGGTAAATTTAGCCCATCTCCTCAGCTGAGCTGTCTTTTGGTCTATACTACACTGAAGAAGTGATATAAATGTATGTGTGTGTGTGTGTGTGTGTGTGTGTGTGTGTGTGTGTATTTGTCCTGGCTGCATCCCCCACTGCTATGTTAAAATATCCTCACAAAAGCAGCTTGAAGGGAAAAAGGACTTATTCAGCTTACAATTCCAGGTTCTAGTCTTTAATTGTGGGAAAGTCAAGGCAGGAACCAGCTGGCCCCATTCATAATTCAGAGCAGATGAGAATGAATGCATGCATTCCTGTTCTTCAGCTCACTTCCTTTGCTTTTATACAGTCCAGAATCCAAACCTAGGGAATGATGCCACCCACAATGGGCTGGATCTTACCATTCAAGTTATGTAGTCAAGACTTTCCCACTGACATTCCCAAAGGCCATCACAATCTAGTCACTCCCTCATTGATATCATCTGCAGGTGATGCTACACTGTGTCAAGCTGACAATTAAAATTAAGTGTCATAGCCAGGTGTGGTGTCACATGCCATTTAACCCCAGCACTAGGAATGTAGAGACAAGTTGGTCCCTGTGAATTTAAGGCCTCCCTGAATTATGTAGGCAAGTTCCAAGCTGGCCAGGGCTGCACAATGAGACCTTATCTCAAAAAAGAAAAAAAAAAGTAGAGAAAGAAAGACAAAAACTAACCATTGCATCCCATGATGACAAAACTCCACACTGCCTAATGCTCTCTCATTCTCTTTACAGAAGCCAGTGCTCAGCATACAGGGCTGGTCCGGAGGAAGAGTGGCATCCTGCTGCTCACGCTGGTATCCTTTCTCATTTTCATCCTCTTCATCATTATTCAGCTCTTCATCATGAAGCTGCGTAAAGCACACGTGATATGGAAGAAGGGTAAGTGGACAGACAACCTGATGAGGTCTGTACCAGTCCAACAGCTGACTAGACAAAAGGGAAAGATGCAGACGAAGCTCCTCTCTTAGCTGCTATGCAAGCTGACCAGTAAGGGTATCACTCCAATAAGCAATGATTCAATTCCTAACAAGCACAGACTGTGGATATCCAGGGAACATGTTCTCAAAGTGTCAGGCAGACAGAAACTAAAGAAGCTATGGGAGTTGCTGCTGAATATAGATGCTCTTGTTGACAAAAGGCTGAGCCAATTCACCCGTTCACTCCATGAGCCTTCTTTCCCTGAGTGCCTACTGCATGTCAGGTATCGTTCCAGGTACTGGGGCTTTGTGAGCTGATAAGACAGGAGATCCCTGTGCTCCTTATGTTCTAGTTATGGATAAACATCTGCTGCCTTTTGTATTTTCCAAGAATGCGCTCAACCTTACTCATCCATAAGACACCAGTCATTTCCCCCCTAAGCATTCTAATGAAAGAGTTACCATCAAAACCAAAATAATAGCAATCATAATAATAACATAGTAATAAACAAATCAAAGTTAAAAATAGCTACAATAGGCGATCCCTGTTAAAATACATACACTCGACACATAACAGAGCTTGACAAGACCTTCCAAGTTGCTCAGAATAATTCTATAAATTGGTTTCATAAACATGTATGGGATTAAAGCCTTTCTTCATGAAGTTTGGAAGACTGGAAAAGCTGGAGGATGGGTGGGGGAGGGGTGTCATAAAATGCTGTCTTCTAGATGCAGCATGGCTGTGTAAGAGCTGTAAGCATACAAAGTGACATGATAGTAGAAGGGGAACTAGTAGGGGAAATATAAGGGTCAGCAGGAGTGGAAGGCGGTGGGAAAAGTCAATGGGTGGCAAGGGAGGGATTAAGATCCCAATACATCATATAGAAATCAAAACCTTAAAAACTAAAGAAATTCTCTCTTCAGATCCAACTAATTATCTAGCCCTATACTGTCCATTGCAACAGCCCCAGGATGTCTGTCAAGCCTCTGACTTGCCATGAGTCTCTATAAACTACCCAAACATAATATGCTATTTGTGGTATACCAGTTAACTAAAATATATGGTAAAATTGATTTCTCCCCTCCTCTCCCCCCTTTTTTTACTGTAACTGTTAGAGTATTTTAAATGGCCTGGCTTACAGGGCTGCTGGGCAAAGCTGATTTAGTTACTTATGGCCCAAGGCCTCTGGTAACAGAAAATTCTTTGTAACGACTCAAAATACTGCATCTTTGAATATCTCTGACTTAGAAGCTTCACTCTTGATAGCTGAGTATGAGCTTCTCTGGATAAGAAGTAACTCATTATGGACAGTCCTAAGGGGTGACCAAGAGTGGGCAATGAGGGGAAGATGAATAGCATGTGTTTTCTCTCATGTGCAGAGAATGTATATGACATGGAAGCAGAAGGAAGCCTGGGAGGAATGATGGAAGGAGAGAAGAGATCCAAGGGGTGGGTAATAGAGACACAGTGGGCAATAAACACAAGAAGACTACAATGGCACATGTGTCTTATCAACTTATAGAAGAAAGCGTTTAACTGGGGACTTGATTACAGTTTCAAAGGATTAGTCCGTTATTATCATGGTGGGAAGTGTGGCAGCAGGCTGACAGGCATGTTGCTGGAGAAGTAGCTAAGAGTTATACATCTTGATCTACAGGTAGAGAGGGAGACTGGGCCTGGTGTGAGCTTTTGAAACTTCAAATCCCACTACCAGAAACACTCCTCCTCCAACAAGGCCATGCCCTCTGATCTTTCCCAAACAGTTGCAAGCCTTGATAACTAAACATTCAAGTTTGTGAGTCTATGCAGGTCATTCTTATTCAGACCAGCACAACACGCATGAAAATTCCATAACGAAAACCCAACATTTTGTATACTAACCAAATCAAGTAAACGATCATTTAACCATCAAATAAATACATATAAATAAGCTGAGACGGGGTCTGATGTTCTATTTGTACACGAGGCAAATGGAATAGTATTATTTCAGAGTTCCTCACTGACGTTTGGCCACCAGCTTTCTGTTAGGTCTGTAGCAATTGGTCCTTTCTGAAGCTATCCAGAAACTGGGTCCTACACTGTAAGAAGACATATTGAGCTAATGAATGCATGCGGGCCCTGGAGGACATGGCTCTGCAATGGCGTGCTGTCATCATATTCAAACCTCCATTTCAAATGCTGTCTGTGGTGTCAGAAATCAGTCACCTAACTTTCTTTTCTTGCAGAAAGTGAAATTTCTGAGCAAGCTCTAGAAAGTTACAGATCAAGATCCAACAACGAGGAAACATCTTCCCAAGAGAATAGCAGTCAGGGTGAGTGCAGTGTGTGGCCTGAGAGTTAAACAGTGACAGTTATTCGTGGATCACCTCAGGAAAAGTGAGGAGGGGACAGAATCAAAGTTTGATTGGATTTGACCGATTTTCATTCGATTTATAGTATTTAAGGAAGTTTACCTTTAGAGATCAATTCATAAATGATTAAACTCCTGCAGTAGAAGGCCTTCTGCTTTAGGAAGGCCAGCTCTGACGTTGTCACACTCAGGGTCACTGTGTGGCCTGAGATGCACAGCATTTACACAAAACCTCAGTCAATGAAGCACCCCATGCATTATTTCATATCACCCCATGCATTATTCGGTCAGGCAGTAAAAGATCTAATTCTCCATCCTTGAAGTCTATCACAGAACCTGGCACAAATGATGTGTCTGATAAATTTTCATTGAACAAATCAATTCAAGGCCTAATTAATCCAAAGGGAAATCTTTGGGGTCTTTGAATGATTTTAATGCAATGCTTTCAGCAAAATAAATGAAAAAAATTCTCTAAATGGGAGGGAGAGTATGTGTATGTGGGTGGGGGATGATGGATGGGAATATGGGTCTGCACGCACACACACACACACACACACACACACACACACATACATTCCAGCACCGTGTGTGTGTGTGTGTGTGTGTGTGTGTGTGTGTGTGTGTGTGTGTGTTTTCCTGGTTGTTGTTTTTAATCTAATAGGCAGAAACTGGGTCAAAAATAAGGCAAGAATTTTGTACCTTCTACCTGCCATATGTCCTTGCAAATTAACTTCTACTTGCCAGGTGTTTCAAGAAATGTATTGAGCTTCACTGCTCGATTCTGTTTCTTTGACTGAAAGTTTTTGTAGGAGGAGCTAGACTCTTAAAACACCTGTGCCTTTTTGTTACATTTTTGACCTTCCAAGTGTGAAACAGGCTTTCAGTAGAAAAAGAGACACAGTGACCAGATGATGGGGAAATGTGTGGAAACTACCTTACCTAATCTGTTGGCA
Source organism: Montemys delectorum (assembly GCA_019843815.1). Taxonomy (NCBI): domain Eukaryota; kingdom Metazoa; phylum Chordata; class Mammalia; order Rodentia; family Muridae; genus Montemys; species Montemys delectorum. Next base: position 20,456 of record JADRCD010230866.1, read on the forward strand.
TGTGAAGCTAGGGAGGGACGCCAGCAGCCATATGATTTGTGTAAGCGCCTGTGGTGTTTTCCCTGCAGCAAGGGAAGGTAAAACAGTGGGAAGAGAATCGTGAGCTTCAGCGGAGAGAGGAAAACCCTCACCCCAGACACTGAACAAGCAAACACCCTTGTGGTTCCATTTTGAGAAAACTTGGAATGGAGGCCTGCAATCAGGGCTCCCTGTGCAGGCAGAAGGGAGCCCTGACTGCAGGCGCTGTTCATCTTCACAGGCAGAAGGATTTTCTCCTGGGCTCAGATTTCCAGTTTCTTCCTGTGCTGGTCATGGTCAGGTTTGTTTTGTTTTTCACTGCTGTGGCAAAGGACAGACGAAGGAGAGATGGCTTTATATTAGCTCTTACTTTCAAAGGTCTCAGCCCATGATGGTGAGGAGAGAGTGGTGGAACGCGGAATTTCACATCACCACAGCCAGGAAGTGCACAGAGAGTGAGAACCCATTTGCTCACTGGCTTCCTCAGTTTTCTCCCCGTTGATTCCACTGGGCTTTGCCTGTCAGTTGGTGCTTTCCACACGCAGGGTGGGTGCTCTTGCCCTACTTCACCCTCACTAGAAACAACAGATGCCCCCCCCCACCCAGAATCGTGCTTTACTGATCTTTCTAGATGTTTGTCAATCCAATCATGTTGACAGTCAAGATAATTAGCATAGTCCTCATTGCCTCGGTGCCTTGAACACACCACATCGTTTTATGCTTTCAAAAGATCAGCGTCTGCTCTAGCTCGAGGCTTTGAGAGTTCGACTCCAACCTAATATTTCCCACAGACCTTGTTATTTTCTATTACATGATTTTGCTGAAGGCAATGTGTGTTTTATTTCAGTTTGGTTAAGACACAACAATGCATTTAGACCATTCACATACGCCAGATTGTTATAACGAAAACATGACCACCGAGGAGCTTCCAATACATGGATGCAATGCTGTCTAGAACTCATCTTTCCTGTGTTTTTCTTTCAGCTCCCCAGTCTAAGCATTGCATGAACTACATCACGCGGTTATACTCGGGAGCCAAAACAAAGAAGAGTGCCCAGCATTGGAAACTAGAAGGCAAGCACAGTCGTGTCCCGGAGAGTATTGTGTAGTGTTCCCTGCAATAGAAGATAGGATTTCAGGGCGTCCGCATCAGGCCCTGGAAAGGATCATAAGTACTGTGACATGAAAAAATAAAATGTCCATTGAATACAATTCAAGACAACGTCCATTGAGCCAGGGAGCCACATGAGGATCAAGCCATGGACAGAAAGCTCCTCATTGAAAGAAAAACAGAGAAAGAACCTATTATGACTGACACTACCTCAGAGCTGGAGAACTCTGCTAAGTCTTTTTGGATCAGGGTCAAAATGACCAGGGAGCATCTGACCTCGAAAAGAGCAGCAGTTTTTAGATATGGGGCTGGAATGGAACTATTTGAACTGGTTTAAAATCTTCCCTTCTGGTCAAGAAGAACTTTAGCATGAGAAGTACCCAAAGGAGACCTGAGATACCAGCAGCCTGCTTTCAAGACAGGCTCTCAGAAGAGGCCATGTGGGCAAGAGAGAAAAGTGGGATGTCACAGCATGCAGTAGACATGATGACCCAGAGATCCACAACTCTCAACTGAATTCAACTGCCAAGAAGCCTCCTGCCTAGCCATGAGCCAACCTGACAGGCGATTTTTAACCTAATTTCACCATGGCAACAGTATGGACAGAAGAAAACCATGAGTTTGGTTGACAGACTGTTGAATTCATGAATGGCTTTTAGAATTTTAATAAAGACCAGAGTGTGTCTTTTTACAGGCTGTCATGCCAATCTGTGTGAAAATGACTGATAACTCCTTTTTGTAAAAAAAAAAAAAAAAAAAAGCAATTTAGACAATATAGAAAAATGGTTTTCATAGAAATGAAACATTTCTCATTCGTTTGATCTGAGAAAACCAGCTTGCAAATATTACATGTACACACCTGTGCATGCTTGTACACACCCATGAACACACTCATACATACTTGCTTCTACCCACCCCTGTACACAAACAAATATATACACACACCTATATCGTGAATGTGTTATTGTAGACACCAGCTCTTCCTGGTCCTATCCCTCCTATGACACTTTTTTTTTCCCAATTAACGATCACAAAATTATAGCAAAATATAAAGACAGCATAGAGGACCTTCCTCACTTATTTGAGAGTGAATGGGCCTGATGCTCAACACCCCTTAAACCCGCTGATTACCCCAGGAAAGACACACATCACTGCAAAGCAAACATCTAAGTCAGGAAAGCAGCATCACTGTCTTCCATTCATGGTCTTTGGATGCTGTGATGATTTGAATGAGGATGGCCACCTCAGGCCTGCATGTTTGAATACTTGGTCACCAGTTGATGGAACTGCTTGGGAAGGATTAGAAGGTGCGGCCTTGTTGGAGAAGGAGTGTCACTGGGGATGGGCTTTGAGGAACCCCAAACCAGGCTCTGCTTCACTCTCTCTTCCTGCTGCCTGCCAATCAAGGTGTAAAGCCCTCAGCTACTGCTCTAGCACTGTCTCTCTGCTTCCCATCATGATAATGAACTGAACCTCTAAAACTATAAGCAAGCTCTCAATTAAAGGCCTTCTTTTATAAGAGTTGTCTTGGCCATGATGTCTCTTCACAGTAACAGAACAGTGACTAAGGCAGACACCAGTCAAGCTTTTCCTATTGTCCCAACTGTCCTGAAGGCCCCAGTTAGCTTCTCAGTTCATCTTCACCTCTGTCTGTTTAGAATTATTTATCTGTCTGTCTCTCTTTTCATGGCCTGGGTGTTTGCAATACAGGGTAATTATTTCATATAGCAACTCTTAGTTAGGTTTTGTCCAATGTTTCTTTGAGATCAGGTTCAAATTACACTTGTACTGGGCTCTCAAGGAAGCCTGTTGAGCTTTACTTTCTTGTGTATTATTAAGGATAGCTTGAAGAAAAGAAAAGATAGCCACTGTGGGCAATACAATGGGGTGGGGATGGGGGCCTGAAAGAAGGATGTGCCTTCAGAGAGATCACTTGAACAAAGCAGATACCTAACCTTTGTGCTTTGGTGGGCTGGTGGCAAATTCTTGACTACATGATTTGGTCTGACAGAGCCTATATGACAAGGAGCCAGGTACTGGATAGGGCCATACATTTATCTTGCAGCTTTGAGGGCTGCAAAGCCACAGCAAGGCACAGCCTTATAACTCTGTCCCAGAGAGGCAGGGCTGATTGTGGGGAGATGGCAAGAAGTCTCGAAGAGAGTCTGCAGTCTAACGATGGACACTGGTCTTTAGAATCCAGGACTTATGATAGTTGCCGTCGCTTTTGAGGTATCATCACTGTTGGGTTGTCTCAATGGGCAGAGCTTTGAATTGTTTATATACATATATGTAATGTTGTATATGTATGCGTTAGTGTATATTTAAGTCTGACTATTGAAGCCATGAGCTTATTCTAGAGTCTCCCTTTCTATGTTCATAGTTCCATCCTCTGAGAGATGTTTTTGTATGCCCAATGTATTTGCCAGTTTATCAGTTCCCTGCATGGAGGTCATCTCCCAGTTCCTCCACTGCCCTTTGTCCTTAGGATGTCAATGTCCTCCTCTAGCAAAGGTTCCACCTCTATGTACTTCTGTCTTCACTTCTTCAATGTAGAGTCTCTGTCTGCTCCTTAAACATGGGCTCTGCCACCTCACAGTGTGTGGCCCCTCTGTGCGGAAGCTTTTGATGTGCACACAGGTACACAGACACTGCAGCATGCCAGTCTTCTCACCCATTCAAACTGAGAATGTGGGCAAGGGTAGCTCTATGTGGAGCACTGACTCCTTCCTAGGCTGGGGCTCCCACACGCACTCTGGAGCTCTACTTGAACTCCTCCTCACACTCCCATGGCCACCTGCTTTGTCTCCATGATAAAACTGTTTGGGAAGGGTGTACCTGTAGGGGGCGCTGAGAGAAAGGGAGTGAGCCAGGTACCCTGTATTGCAAGAGAGTTTCAGGGTGCAAAGACATCAAGATGTGGCACGTCATTCGTAGTTTTGTAACATCTCTGTGCCAGTCATCCATCAGGCCAACATCAGTTTTAAAACAATCCGGAAGGAAGCGCTCTTACCTCAGAGTGGTGCTAACCGTTGTCAATTAAACAGAAGTTGGCCAGTTTTGAGTCTATGTTTGCAGTGAAGCCTCCCACAGGTTGCCTCCGGTGACTTCCCCAATTTCTCCAGGCCTATTATCAGGAATCAAGTGACTGTGCCAACAACTCAGCAATATGAAGAGTGGAGAGAAGCCCTGAGCCAGAATTGTCAGAATCCCTCTACCAGG
>JADRCD010230868.1:0-12745 GCA_019843815.1 Montemys delectorum
AGGGAAAAGGGATGCCTTGGCATGAGCCCCGTTGAGGAATCCACTTCCCCCACAGCCCACCAGAACATATTCTTATAGCTCTTTCTTTTTTTATGATCACAACAATTACGGTTTGGTTTAACTTATTTTTACATTTTTATGTATTTTTTTTTCATCTAAAGAGATGTGGATTTTTCAGTTGCATATAAAATATAGAAGGTTTTCTTTATAATATATTCTGATTACAGTCTTCCCAATTCCTCTGAGACCCTGTTCACCTTCACTCCCATCAGAATCCACACAACTCTTGTCCCTTGTCAGAAAACAAACAAGAATGTAAACATTACACAATAGTCTAATTTTGTAACCTTTCTACCTTTTTAAAAGTAACATCTTTCCGGTTTGTGGTCATTTTCTACTCCTATGACAAGACTCAAATGACCACTGATTTACTCCATGCCCTTACAGATTACAGTTTTTATTATTTCCTATGAGTGAGATCATGTGAAATGTTGCTCACCACATCTAACTTATTCAGCTAACACTTGGGTTTCTAAGTCAGTCTGTGTATGACCATGCCTAAGTTCTTCATTCCTTGTTATTTCCCTCAGTATTAATTGTTAGGAATCTCAAGTATCTGTTTCTCCACACATTTTTTACAAAAGAAAGCTATTTAAATCTGCATAGTATGTGTGTGTGATGGCATACAAAATCCAACTAATGCTGTTCTTGCATGCACATACATAGTAGAGAGCCATCCACTGAAATATCAGATATCTATACGTAGCCACAACCATGAAGAAGAATGCTTTTCTCTCCTTTAGCAACAGCTGCCAATAACTCCAGAGTAAGGGAAAGAGAATAGAAACAGTCTTCTTTATCCATGCTGGAATATGCTCTGGCTTAATATTTCACATTTTATATATTATGTGAAACCTCATAATAGCAAATGAGTCCCTGAAAGAGCAAAGATTGAATCTCATAGTACTTTTCCTGACCCTCTGGCTCTCTTATTGTCTCTGTGTCTTCTGTGAAGTTCCCTGAGCCATACTGGTGGTTGTGATTGATATGGACATTACATTTAGGACTAGCCTTCACAGATTCTTATTTTCAAGACTTACACTATTAATATGTCTCTGTATTGACCACTATCTATTGTAAAAGGATGCTTCTCTGACAAAATATGAAAAAAGCCTAGGTGTAAGGATTATGGGTATAAACATAAGCATTTAGAAGACAATTTGACAACATGATGAACATAGTCATTGGCTTTTGAAAAGAATTATAGTACAAGCCTTGAAATATCTTCTTGTGCAATGGGCCTCAGATCCAGTCAGAATATTGTGATTACCCTATGTCTGTAAAAGTTACTTTTACTAGCTGATGTAATTATTGTCTCAAAGGCTTACTACTGAATAACCTCACCATTTCTAGTTACTTCTCACTCTGGCTGGCTGGTTCATCTCAGCTGTTCTAGATCAAACTTGTCTCCAAGCTGAATGATTCAAACTGACTTGTATTTTGCCTCACTGAATTGCTCTTCTTGGAAAGAACTCCATGAACTGAACTACACTGACTACAAAGAACTTAACTTTCCTCTATTGAGCTGTGCTGCATTCAAATAAACTGAACTGCACTGTGTATGCAGATGTGAACTGATCCCCACTTAACTGAACTGCTCTACAAACAGTCAACTGAACTCAACAGGGATGACTCCCATTTGACAGATTATATCTCCCTGCACTGAACTTAAATAGCTTCTTTTCCCTATCTCTAACTCATTCTCACAAATCTTTCTCTGATTCATTAATTTATCTGTCCCCTAGACATCACATTTAAACTTGGATTCTTCCCTCTACAAGATACAAACAAAGGTATATACTAAGGGTATGCCTGTAGTCCAGTCAGATGCATTCCAGATGGATTTTACAAACCTGGGTGTTTGGATATGATTTCCCCTTAGAGCAGCTATGCTACTCGTTTAAAATTTCTCTACATATACCAGTCATTGCCACTATTGCATGAACCTCTTGATTGACAGGTAAATGTTATAGTATGCAGGATCCAATGCTTGGTAAAAACATTAATGTCTTTGCTCACCTTAAAGTCAGCTAGACAATAGGAAATATCTTAGTTTCAAATTTTCTAGCTTAAATTTCTCAAATATGTGATGTCTTCATACATTGGTTTTTATCATGTAGTTTGCTGCGTAGCCAAAGACAAGGAGAATATATAAGAAAAAGGTATTCAATAGATTATTACTCAGTTGTCAAAAATATATGAGACCTAAAGGTAAAATGATAGCACCAGAAAACTAATCCTGAAGGAGGGAACTGAGGCTAAGAAATACAGATATCACAGGTTCTCTCTCATATTCACATTTCAGCTTCATATCTCCTGTTTTCTCTGTTTGACTTTGAGCATGTACTAAAACTAAGAAAATAGAAAGAGCTCTTGTGGATGTTAATAGAGGGGAAGATAGTTAAGATAAAAATGGAGAGGTGGAATACTTGGGATGAAAAAGCTTAATCAGAGAGAGGTGTTGGAGTGTGGCAAAGCAATGATTTGGAGAAGGAGAAGCACTTATGCTAAGAATGGTTATACGAAAAGCCATATGGAAATATTGTGATGGCTAATCTTGGTTGTCACCTTGATGGTATCTGAAATCAACTAGAATTCAAACAGCTGATGAAACCTGTTGGGGTTTTCTTGATTGAACCATTTGAGTTGAAATGACTGTATTAGTCAGGGTTCTCTAGAGTGACAGAACTTAGGGAATGTTTCTCTAGACTAAAGGAATTTATTGTGATGACTTACAGTCTGTAGTCCAACTATCCCAACAATGGGCAGCTGTGAATGGGAAGTCCAAGAATCTACTAGATGCTCAGTCCCACGAGGCTAGTTGTTTCAGATGGTCTTCTGTGGAAGTAGATTCGAACAGATGTGCAGGCAAGTAAATGCAAGCAGGCAAAGGAGAACGAATCTTCTTCCAATTTCCTTATATAGGTCTCCAGGAGTAGGTGTGACCCAGATTAAAGGTGTGTACCACTTTGCCTGAATCTGGGACTTGGTTTTTCCCAGGCTGAGCTTGAACTCAGTGATCTCCTTGCCGTAATCTTCTGGGATCAAAGGCCTGTACTACCTTGCCTGGGCCTAAACTTTTCATAGCCACTATGCCTCAAGATCTCCATGCCAAGGTCCGGGTCAGAAACTTTTGTGTCTTCCAGCCTCAAGATCTGTATCACAGATCAGCCCGGATTGTAGTTCATTCCAGATATAGTCAAGTTGGCTACCAGGAATAGCCATTACAATGACCCATCCTAAATCTGGTTCATATCTAATGGTGGCAACCTGCATAAAAGAATACTGAATAAGAACGCTCTTGTTCTTTGCTTGTGTTCTCTCACTCTTGGCTTGCAGAAGTATTCTTTCATTAATATTAGAAACTATTTCTTCAGGATCACAACATATACTGAATAACAGAAGCTCTTTAAGGAATTTCCTGGGACTCCAATACCAGACTGAAGCTCCTGAGAAATCCACTCAGGAGGATTATGCAACTACTGGATTGTTGATCATTCTATAAAAAGACAGTCATTTTTAGGAGAAAGCCATTACTGAACTTCTTGGAAGACAGCTTCCAAGACACTATATCTGATCTTCTTTGAGCATATATATTTAGTCTACCAGTTCTGTTTCTTGTGAGGCCTACTGTCTCACAATCTAATTAAAAGGCATAGAAGGATAATCGGATTCACAGGATATAAAGAAGAGGTAGTATTCTTCAGTTTAGATTATCAAACAGAGATGGTGTATAAAGGATGAAGGGCAGGAGCTAGCTGTAGGCTAGCCTAAAATAAGAAGGTATGTAAAAGGCTTGTGGAAACCCACTAGTTAGTAAGAGAATTTCTAAATATAATACAAAATAAGATTATATAGTACAAGATATGGGTATATTTCTCTATGGGTTTTGGGTTATAGAAGCCCTGATTAACTAAAAAAAAATCATCAACAAAAGAAAAACTATAGACGTCCACTGTTGCCTTTGTTGATGATTTTTTTAAAAAAATATTCTTATTATAATCTGATCCATGTTAACAAAAGTTATCCTTTTATATTAATACCAATACTTAATGAGTACTAATTTAATACTCATTTCATCCAATTAGATATTTGAATTTTTTGCACTTTTCAAATAAACTATTGTAGTTATAAGTAATAATGAATTCATCCACTATTGGTAGAAAGTAAGATGCCACATATAGAACACTCATTTACATTGTTTTACTTAAGACATTAGATAATAGATCAGAGTGAAAAAAGACATGAGAAATTTTGAATATAAATTGCATTTGCTGGTTTCTCAGAAAATTTGGAAGAGTCTTAACTTAAGACCCAGTTATCTCACTCTAGGGCATATACCCAAAAGATGATCTATAATACAACAACACTAGTTCAACTGTGTTCATAGCAGCTTTATTTGTAAAAGCCAGAAACTAAACACATCCTAGATGCCTTAAACTAGAGCATGGATAAAGAAAATGTGGTTCATTTATACAACAGAATATTACTCAGCTATTAAAAACAAGGGCACAATGAAATTTTTAGGCAAAAATGTATGGAACTAGAAAATATCCTGAGTGAAGTAACCCAGATCCGAAAGACATACATGACATGTACTCACTTTTAAGTGGATATTAGCAGTAAAGTACAGAATAACCATGCTACAGTCAACAGACCCAAAGAAGCTAAGAAACAAGGAGAGCCCAAGGGAGGATTTCTTGAATATCACTCAGAAGGATAAATAAAATAGACATCAGAGGTGAATAGAGGAAGGGAACTGGGTGGAAGAGGGATTGGGAAGGGAACAGGGGTGAGAATAGGGTGCAGGAAGAGGGGGCTGGGAGAGAGAATGGAAATAGGTGTGCTTGTGGGGGGTGGTGGGAAGGGCATCTCTAGGACTATTCAGGGACATGGGATTGGGGAGGCCTCTTTCAATGACTGACCCAACTTGACCTATCCCATTAGATAGTGTCAACTCCTGACACTATTAATGATACTCTGCTATGCTTGTAGATAGGAACCTAGAATAACTGTGTTCTGAGAAGTTTCATCCAGCATCTAATAGAAACAGATGCAGAGACCTACAGAAAAATAGTAAGTGGAGTGTAGAGAGTCTTGTGGAAGAGTAGAGGCAAGGATTAAGAGACTCTGAGTTGTCAAGGATACAATAAGGAGACCTACAGAATCATCTAACCTGGGCCTATGGGTGCTCACAGAGACTGAACCATCAACCAAAGCACATGAATGGGAGGGACCTAGGCCTCATACACCAAGGACCAGCCTCAGCTTGGAGAGGGGGTCCTGAGGAAGGGTGTTTGGGAGCTGTGAAAGAACAAGCTGAAGTGGGTACAAGTTGACAGCTCTGTATTCAGCTTGAGATAGCTCTCCAGAGATCTCAAGACAGCTCACCTATTGCAGAACAAAGCCATTTTTATTATTTTTTGCATCTCAATTGAGTTGTCTCAATTAGATTCCCTTTTGATTATCCCATGAATCAGCATTTTATGACCTTATCCCCTTGATTCTTAGAAAAAGACACCCCCCCACATCCTTTTTTTTTTTTTTTTTTTAACAAGGCAAATAAATTCAGAAATCAGCCTGCCTTTGTAAGCACAGACAGACAATAGCTAGCTAGGTAGAATTTTGCTCTGAGATCACCGTTCCCACCAAGCCTGGACCAAACTCACTCTTCAGCTCTGTCCAAGGCTGACCTTAAACTCAGGAATCTGAGCACCTTTGTAAGCACAACAAACTTAGCTGGGTGGGATCTTGCCCTGCGATCACCACTCCCCAAATCTCTTTATCTTCCTCCATCTTTCTGACGAGCCGGCTCATAGTGTGGCTGCCTCTGTTTTATTAGGTTCATGAAGCTCCTCATAGAATTCATATTGCATCCCTGTATTTTGCAGAGTTGAGAAGTCCTGTCTTTATATTTTTGAACTCACGTTTTTTAGAGTTCTTTCCCACAATTTTAAGGGTTGTCCAGAAGGTCACAGCTTTTACCATTTCGCTAAGGACTTAGACACACCTTTATCTCCTGGATTCATGCTACTTCTAATTACTGTGGAGTCATTAACCTTGGCAGGGAGAACATTCTCTGATAACATTGCCTGGGAGAACAACTCCAGAAAAAGGAACATAAAGCAAATTATGTGCATTATTGTACAAACAAGCCTCCTGCCCAGCAACCGTCAGCCCTTGTGGAGGCCCACACTCTGCTAGCTCTCCTTCTCGGGGGGGGGGGGGGGGGGAGGCTACTGTGTCACATCATTCCTTCCACACGGCCATGCAAGTCTTGGCACCCACACACATATGTAGCATTTGTGCAACTTGGTCTCAATGTGGGTTCTCTAACAATTGGAATGGAGTGCGGTCTCTCGTTCATTTGCCTGCCCTTGGATCCCTTAGCTGGTCTTCCTTATCTGGCCTGAGTGGAAGAGGATGTGCTTAGTCCTGCTGAGATTTGATGTGCCAGGGTGGGTTGGTACTTGTGGGAATCCTCTCCAATGGAGGAAGGAAACGTGAGGGTTGGACTAGAGGAGAGGAGGAGGTAGCACCTATCATGATGTAAAGTGAATAATATATAAATAAATAATATATAAATATAAAGTGAATTTATATAAATAAATTAATAATAATAAAAAAGAGGGCATTGATAAAGCTACTATTTTTTTCTGTTGTAAGATATTATACTCTCATTTCAACACTATTCATATTGATTTATAAAGCCAATGATAAATTGTGTGTGTGTGTAATCATTTAGTATTAGTAAACTAATCACTCTTACTAAATCTTATTTCTCTCTAATTTTCCAGAAGGAAGGTGGGTATTGTCTTTGTATCCTGCTAGCCAATGCAAAATAGAGTGAGCTTATTCTACGTGGAAACCTTTCCCTCCATAAGGCAGCTTTAGATTAGCATTAAACTTGAGGCCATGTAAATTCTTTCTTACAAGTAGCAAAGCAATGTTAATGAGTATCATGGTGAGAATCCTCTATTGCTCACCATGTGGCTTCTGAGCGAACATTAATCCAGCGGCTGTGGGAATGTTGCTTCCTAAACACAAAAGCCTCCCTCTCTTTAATTTTAGTCATTTGTTATTATATATTTAGAACAAAGAAACATTATAAGCAACCTTGCTGCCATGCTCGGGGACAACCACAGTCAAATGCTGGACAAAGAAACAAGTAGAATTAAAAAAAATCAAACATCCTCATAACCAATTCAGAAGACTACAGCAGTGTTTGGAGTGGGAGGAAATGTATTGTATAACTTGGACATAATGATAGAAGTGTAATGAATAACATGCAAGCTAAGGACCCTTGGATGACAGTTTGCCTGCATGAGCCATAATGTTCTGATTATTAATCTTCTAAGTGGCTGAACCTTCAATGAACTATCAAATTCATTGCACCATCCTATTTGGAACATTAAATCAAGAAGTTGTGGTGGTTTGGATATGCTTGGCCCATAGGTAGTATTATGAGGAGGTATGCATTTTTGGATGAAGGGTATCACTGTTCGAGTGAGTTTTGAGGTCCTGTGCATAAGCTCCTCCCAGGATGGAAGAGAGTCTACTCCTGGCTACCTTTGAATCAAGAACTATTGTCAACTCCAGCACTATGCCTGGCTATATGTTACCATGTTTTATGTCAGGATGACAATGGGCTAAATCTCTGAAAATGGAAGCCAGCCCCAATTAAATGTTGGTGTTTTACACAAGACTTGCCTTGGTCACTTTGTCTCTTCACAGCAATGGACACCCTAAGACAGGAGTGAAACAACAGAGGGTACTTCTCCTTTTTGAATGTCACTTGTTTGATTTCTCCATTTGTGTGATTTCATCTCCTTTTCTATTTTCAGAAAACTTTTGAGAGTCTGATTTATAAATGTTTGAATGCCAGAAACAATATAGTTTGAAAAGAAGAGAGTTAAGGTTTCATAACAAAAAATTTAATTGCTTAGAATCACAAGAGGATTCATGAATTAAAACAAAACTAGAAGAAACCAATCCAACAAGAAAGTGAGACAAATCTTTGTCTTCTGTGCCCTTTTGAAATACATTTTCTGGATAATTTGATAGACATGCCTACTAATATACCACATTCATATGATTTAGTCATGACTTCAGATTATCCCTCATTAGAAATTGATTGACATGTCTCATTCTGAGGATTCATTCATCTGAGTCCATAGCTTTAACATCCTCCAACCATTGTGGCAGTTTCTGGACAATATATATTATTAAATATACACACAGACAAAAAGACAGATGGAGAGATGAGGTAGTGTTAAGACAACATAATTATTTTTATAGAAAATAGAACACTAATCTCAACAAACTGGACACCACTATTTTTGTTTCCTAATTTGCAAACAGGTTCCTTATATCAGAAATATCCTGAGCCTTTCAGTCAGGGTTTTTTGAATCTTGAGCCAATAATAGTCCTTCCCCAGACAGTGAGTGATATCATCATGATGAGGGACCAAGGTTGACACATGGCCTGATTTGGTGCTGTGACTAAGGTGGAAGCATTCTCTCCCATATCCACTTTCCAGATAAAGTTTCTTAACTTTGAATTGTAATGGCATGCTTTTCTGGCTGTTATCATTTGTTTAAAAAAGACATCATTTTCCAAAGTTATAATGTTGCAATTTAATATCCTCCAAACTATAACAATCACTTCTCAGGAATTAGAAAAAATACTAAATAATTATAATCTATTTATACTAAATAAATACTAAATATCTACAATATTATTTTTTTTACAAAGAAATTAGCATCAGTGAGTAAAAACACTGTATTTTCATTTAGTTTCATCATGTGATTTGAAAAAAAATTACACACTAATGTCAGCTTTTAAGATGAGGGAGAGAAAATGCCTACGGAATTGACTGAAGGAATCGGAAAGGGCTTAGCTGACTAAGATAAGAAAATATATTAATCTTTTACTTCCTGAAATAACGATTTTCTAAGTTTAGATGGTAACTGTGGTTTTATGTCATACACTCTGATAACCTCTCAGTTAACTTTTGGGAGTCTGACAAAGGATTTCCTGCAGCTTTACATCAGGATCACTGAATGGCAGTGATTTCTATAGAATAATAATTTCTACATGAATAGAGACTGAAAATATTCATTGTTGATGATAATGACTTCCACCTTCATTATAACAAATTCTCATTGGGAAAAAAATATGATTAGCCGGCTTCATAAGATGTAAGAGTGGTATAACAGAACTCTTAGGGTGAGAAAGTCTGATTCTAATGAACACTTCATGAGAACCACCTAGTTTAACTAATTTACATAACCTCTGTCTGCTTACTTTTTGACTTCAGAAAAAGCAAAGGATATCACTAGTATCTGTAAGGGAGAGTTCATCGTTAATCAAGCAATTACCTTAGCATTAACTAAATAGTAAACATTTCACAACTTTCCACACTGATTTATGTCCCTGACTTTTAGGAATTGCTTCAAAGTTTGAATTTTATGTAAGTGAAATAATCACAAGTTTCTTAACCACTTATTATCTATCTAAATAAGGAAGGTTTTTTTTTATTCTGACTGGACTCTGCTTTTTGTATGGATTAATATCTAATGTACGTAGGCTAGAGAGGACACCAGTGCTGAAATCAGGATTAGGCAGGCTGGGTTACGGAAGGAGCAAAGTCAAGTGTAGGAATTCTTGGTTCTCATGAACTTGCTTGCTGTTCCCTAAGAATTTACATTATATTATACTTTAAAAGTTTTGTTTTTTTTTTCCTTCTATGCAGGACAATGTTTAACTCTGTACTGTGTATCAGTTCAATCTTTGTGTAACACACTGATTTCTGCCAGTAGCCCAAAAATGATTTTTTAGATTTCTCACTTTTTTCCAGATGAAGATGACGCAGCCTTCTGCCTCAACATTACACTCTATTTTCCCTTAAATCCTTATTTAAGCATATTATGTCTTTGAGAAATTGAATATATGTCAATGTTGATAAACACTGAATTACATGAATGTTAAGGATGTACGTATCCGTAGCATGCATGAATGTTTCGGATTCGTGGCATCATCTGTAGGATCTTATATGTGTCTGCTCAGTGAGTCGTACATGTTCATCAATTCTGTCAGTGTGTCACTTACTGAGAGGTGGAAAAACAACTCCCTTGGCTTGCTAAACGTCTTACTTGTTAGACTAATCATAAACCATGAATTTTCTGATCATTAATATTTTTTGAAGATTTAATCTAATATTAGGTCATGTATTTGATGTACATATACAAAAGTTTGATGATTTTTCATTGTGTGTGTGTTGATTCTTTACTTTTTTTATTATCATATTTGGAATTATTGGTATACTTATATTACCAATTTATGTTAAGTCTACTACTTTATATGGAATAGTCTATGTTTAATTTTCTAACTCTTACATTCTTTTCCTATAAGAAAGGTTATGTGGTATACAGTCTAAGTTATTTGTAAACCATACAATACCCAGTTCAATAGCCACTAATTAATTTTTTCTAATTTTTCTTGTGACAAATGTCACTGATGACTTCCAGCTCAGTTTCACTCTTCAAAGGCTCCATGCTGTATGATGACAAATGAGCTAGGAATACATTTTATAATCATGTTAATAACATCTATTACTGCAGTTGTCTTCACTTCTAGATAAATTGGACACAGTTCAAAGCATTTCAAGAACTAGGCTTGTTTATAAACAACCAGTGATTCTGATCCTTGGCACTAATGATTCGTATTTGAATTCGATAATTATGCCATACACAACCATCAGACCTAAGTAGCATCCCAATCCTTTGGTAATATGTAAAATATGCCCTAACTTTATCTAATTTACCCCAACAAACGATCACTACTCTTTGTACAATCAACAGTAAGGCTGAAGTATTGCCAGTAAGAGGGAGAGAGAGAGATTATAATATTGTTACATCATTTCTCCTTTTTTCCTCTTCCTGTAAATCCCTCCCACATAGTCTCATCTCTCTCTTTCAAGTGTTTGTGCTCTTTTTTCATTAATTGTTATTATGTGTATATCTACAATAAACTCCAGCACCTGAATCACAGAGATTGTAAAAATAGATGTGGAAAGATTGGAAAATCTAAAATATTGAGGTATTTACTATGAAATTGCATTTTCCTATGTTTGAAGCTATCCCCATAAATCTCACTAACACAACTACCTATACTTGAGCTGCACAAGGACAAGAGACATGCCAAAGTGGATAGGGGAAAGATTAAGAAACTTCAAGCCTACACACAGAACTAAAGACAACTAAGAAATGCCAACAGTGGGAAAAATAGCATTTTTCCACTTAAGAGCATATCAGTTGATTTACCGCATGCTAAATGGCCAGATTTCCAAACATACACACCTGTAAGATTATTTAGACTGGCTAGGTGATACTTAGAAATACACATGCTCATAATTCATTTGAACAACAAATTATTATTTTTTCTCACATAGATAAGACAAATGGCTTCTCATATTGGGACCCCCTAATAGGAAGTAATTTGTAGTTGTGTATAATCAAGTTTTTCAGCCACCAAAGTTGATAATGTGATACTTGGGAATACAATAAAATAAGGCATGTTTATTCCAGATTTGTTCCATTTATTCCTAGTGGAGGTGTATTTTAAATTCTCAGATAGTTACTTCTACTCATATAACATTGCTTATTAAGAAAGAAGAAAGGGGGCTCTGGTTGTTTCCGGTCTGTCTGGACCAGCCAGTGTCCTGAGCAGATCTTGGGTGCAAACTCCGTAGCCAGTCCTACAACACCCAAAGGAGGCTCCACTCCCAGGTGCTCTAATATGCTCAGAATCAGAGGTGAGGAGGACACAACATCTGTCCCAACATGAGAGTAACTGGGACTTGTGGGACCCAGACAAGCAGGAACTCCACAAGCCCAGTGGCACTGGTTCCTTCCAGTCTGTCTGGACTGGTGCCCTGAGCAGACCTTGGGTGCAAACTCCTCAGCCAGTCCCACAACACCAAGAGGAAGCTCTACTCCCAGGTGCTCTAACAAGCCCAGGATCACAGGATCTCAGAATCACAGGATTACAGAGACAGCTTGACTCTGAGGAGTTCTGACACAACCAAGATCTGCACCAAAGGTCTGCTCAGGACACTGGCTGGCCCAGACAGACCAGAAGCAACCCGAGCTCCCTTTCTTCTTTCTTAATAAGCAATGTTATATGAGTAGAAGTAACTATCTGAGTATTTAAAACCAGGATCACAGGAAGGGCAGGCTTCAGTCAGATTTAGTAAGGGCAGGTAGCACTAGAAATAACCAGATGGCAGGAGGCAAGCATAAGAAAATAAACAACACAAATCAAGGTCACTTGACATCATGAGAACCCAATTCTCCCACCATAGCAAGCCCTGGACACACCATTATACAGAAAAAGCAAGATTAAGATATAAAATCACTTCTCATGATGATAATACAGGACCTTAAGAAAGACATAAATATTCCCTCAAAGAAATACAGGAGAACACAAGTAAACAGCTAGAAGCCCTTCAAGAGGAAACACAAAAATCCCTTAAAGAACTACAAGAAAACACAATCAAACAGGTGAAGGGAATGAGAATCATCTAGATTCTAAAAATGGAAATAGAAATAATAAAGAAATCTGAAAGAGAGACAACCCTGGAGAGAGAAAATCTAGGAAAGAGATCAGGAGTCATAGATACAA
>JADRCD010230869.1:0-11000 GCA_019843815.1 Montemys delectorum
GAACGAATATCTTATGTCTGTACAGATGTGACACCTGTCAATAAATAAATCTGATAGCCTATGGCTTAGGCAGGAAATGGGATGTGGGATATCCTGGAGGCAAAAGGAATTCTGGGATAGTGCTGACCAAGGGAGATTTGCCCAGGGAGATTTGGGGAGACGGACACATGGTACCTGAGCACAGATAACCAGCCACTTGGCAGAATATAGATTAGACTACATGGGTTTAACTTATGATCTAGTCAGAGAAGAGCCTAGCTATATGGTCAAGGTATTTGTACATGTATTTTGAGTCTGGGTCTTATTTCTAGGAGCTGGGGGCTGGGAGGAAGAATTAGGTCTAACCTTTAGACTCCTCAGCCTCTCACCTCCATTTTCCTGGATAGAGATATCTCTGAGAGTGAGCCTCAGCTCCCACCCACTTGCAGCCTCTCCACCCATTGTCACCCTCTGAGCCTCAAGCCCAGGCATCCATTAGTCACACTCATCACCTGCCCCGCCCCTCTGCCATTGTCCTCCTCTGTCACTCAGGAAGCTTGGTCTTACCACCTCCACCCAGCACATTTATCTGGAACCTCCCCCCATCTGTTCCCATGACTTCTGCCTTAGGCCGAGTCCTTCCATTGTTCCTACTGGCTGGCCACCGGGCTGCATCCACAGAGGACAGATACATTTCACGTAGTGTAGCACACACAAAAATACCAGCCATCTTCCTGTTTTCAGATTAGCCCTCAAAGACTAACTTGTTCCTGGTTGAAATCCTCGATGTCTCCACACTGCCCAACACAATCCACACTGTTGACAGCCTCTGCCACCCTGTCCACCAACCAGGCATCAGCCATGCAGCACACAAAAGAAAATGCAATTGCCTCTGTCAAGAAGGTGTGGTTTTCACGTGGCTTAAGCACTCGCGGTGCTGCAGGGTGGGGTTCAGGGCTGCCAGCTCTTCACTGAATTCCATTGAGTATCTTGTACATTTCACCCAGCCCTTTCTTTCCCTCCTTGGTGTATTAAGGCCGTCTTTGTAATTCCTGTAGAGTTCTAATCTCTCCTCTGAATTCTTTGTCTGGCATTTCGTCTAGGTCACTAGGAGCTTGTGCTGGCTAGTTTCATCAACTTGACACCCAGCCAGAGTCATCTGGCTAGAGACAACATCAATTATCAATCAAAAACATGCCACACGGGTTTGCAGATAGGAGCTCGGGGCGGCGGGGGGGGGGGGGGGGGGGGGGGGGGGGGGGCAGGGGGGGGGGGGGCATTTCTCAGCGGTACTTCCCTCTTCTCAGATAATCTTGGCTCATGTCAAGTTCACAAAATTTAAAATCCAAGCCAGGACAGGATACCTTCACTCAAAAACATCGTCCCCTAAGTAGTGCGACCTTTGTGGGGGTGACTAGGTCCTGAGGAGCAGTGCTCACACTTGGGATTGGTAGCCTGACCACACAGATCCTGGAGAGCGGTCTCTTATCTCTTTCAAACTTCATCAACACCTGGCCTTTCTCAGCCTTTCTGAAACTCTCTTGTCCTTCCTGCCCCGTGAGGACAGTGGGGAGGTACTTCCCATGATGCAAACAGTCCATGCCCTGATCTTGGACTTCTAGTAAATGTCTGTAAGAAATAAGCACCTGTTCTTCCCAGGTCGCCAATCTGTGGAGTTCTAAGGGGACAAAGATAGATACTCCTGCCGGCGTTTTCTCTTTTTAATGTCTGCTCCAGGTTCCTCTGGCCCACATAAAGGTCGGAACCTCATATATACACACACCTATACCTATACTACACCTACACCTACACCTATCTATGTATGTATGTCTGTATGTATGTGTGTATGTACGTATATGTGTGTTTGTGTATATATATTATATATGTATATATACATATATATTATATATGTGTATATATTTTATTTATATATGTGTATATACATATATATGTATATATACACACACATATATATGTGATATATATGATATATATATCACTGCAACTTGAATGACTGGGTAAGTTCACCTAGTTGACATGAGACCATAACCTGCTAGGAGCACCAGTCAGGCCTTCTGGGAGTTATATAACATTCCACATCTCATTATACATTTTGCCAGACTCCAGGCCAGGTATATCCCATCAGGTGGGCAGTCGTTGGCCCTTTCCAGAGAAGATGAAAGCTCTTGAGTGCCAGTTAACGCTGCCCGGTGTGCATGAAGTGTTCTGCTTTGGACCCTATCCCCTGATCAGACGCTGTCTTGAGGTTGCTTGCACACCCTGAAAGAGACACTAACAATGTCCACAAGGAACACTGTTGAACTTGGCATTCCCCTGGAGCTGGAATCTTCAGTGTAGGTTTTAACAAAAGGGACCAGAAAATCGAAGGTACAGTGGTATCCTTTGTTCCCATGGGTGCAGTTAACCATGGGTGTGGCTTCTGACTGCATGGGGTCCCTAAGGCCACTCCTTGCTGTTGAAATAGGTTTCTGATCACGAGGTGGTTGATTCCATTCTCAGTCACACTCTTCCCAAAGGTACCTCTATAGGTTCCTCGTTGGCCTCTGCCGCTCACTGTTTTTAAGTTTCTTCCTGTGCCTACTGACAGTGTGAGGCGTCACACTTCCTTTCCGAAGTTCCGTTATTTACAGCTAGCCCTCGGCTGCAGTGTTTACTCCAGTAAATCTTCCTGTCTTCCTGTGTACACTGCCAGGTCCCCCCACCCCCAAATAATCCAACCCCAAAAGCTGCATCAGAATTTAATAACCGTGGTCATAAATCAAAGCGAAGGTTTTATCCTTACATTTCACGTTCGACAACACAGCTAAATGAGCAACCCAATGCGCTCAGGACCCATCCAGCAGAGGGAAAGCCTTCCTTAATCAGAGGTGTATTTCATTTCTGAAAAATTCATCAGAATAAGTTTGGAGCGACTGCACCTTCTGAACCTGGTGGCTGCACATCTGGAAACCCACTCCCACCCCACCCCCCCATTATTATATTTAGGACTGCAAGTGGGTTTGATTCATATGCATGTAGTGGCCCCTTTATCTCTTATCTCCTGTGCCATGTAAATGAATTCCTGTGATCCAAGGCTACAATTTCTCATGTGGATTAAGAACGCTGCAATGTGCAGATGGTCCCTGTGACCCAGGATCTGCTGGAAACCAAGCAGAGTAAGCACTGGAAATGTATCATACAGCCCTGGGGTCTTCCCTGGTCCTACCTGCTTCCTATGGGTAGGGCTTTCCTGAGCCACTGAATTCAGAGGTCCACGGATATTGCTGATGCCAGTCCTCCCTGACGTTTCTCCATGCAGAGCCACAGCTGAAGCTCCACATCCAGTTCTGGAAGCCCTCTCAGCCCGAGTCACTCCCTCCACTTCACCTACCTTGTACTTCTGGTGATATGGGCCCTCTGTCTGCTCTGGCCAAGTTCTTTTATGCCCATGGTAAGTAAGCGCAGCCCCCAACCAAGGAAAGAGCCCATCATCTGTAATAGGCTTGTTCTTCCTATTCACAATGTCCAATGCACACAAAAATGAAGGGTGAGGTTGAGTAGTTCGGGATTCTTTACCACCCTCCAAGGGCAGGGCTATTAGGCATCCACAATGGCTATCCTCAGTGGACAGCATCTATGTCCATGACAGTGACTTCCCGTGGAGCTTCTGAGTGCCTATGAAAACTGAAGATATGTTTATGATTGAATCCATTCCACCAGAGACAGGAACCAGGGGGATCCCTTACACTCTCAGATCGCAGTTTCCTATTTTAAATGGAAATGTTTTCTAATATGCTTAGTCCCACCAGGTGCTGTGAGAAAGGATGGCGATACATACACACTAATCATAACGTAATTCTAGAAATTGTTAATTCTAAGTCCAGTGGGTCAGCCAGGCTGTGCTTGAGGAAGGACCTCTCCTTTCCTCTTGCAGCCCGTGTATACTCCTGAGCATGGGACAGCATAGCTCTGAGTCTTCTCGTGGGATTCCTTCCCTTAGTATCCTGCCCAGAGCCCACTCTCTGAGGGCTCCAGACTCCAGACTTCCCCTTTCACAAGGACCAGGCATATTGTATTAGGGTCTACCAGTCTGACTTCATTTTGACTTGGTTATATTGCAGGAATCACATTGTCAAGTACTAGGGATGATCAATACTTCCACCAATGTTTTGGGGGATACCAGACTTAGTGTGCAGGTGGTATGAGAGCTCAGGAGCAGGGTTAGCTCCAGCCTCAACACAATGGCCATAGGATGTTCTCTTATTATCTTTCCATAATCCAAAATAGGCAGTCTGGGGTCAGCACAGAGGACGTCCTGCGGCCCCGAGCAGCCATAAGCAGTGGGGGGAAAGCACTGTGCCATAGGGGTTGCAGGCTCAGCAGGTCCTTTGACCAGACATGCAAGCTCAGCTTCTGCACCCTCCCCACTGCCTGCACAGCTGCCCTACAAAGGCCTATTACGATAAGAATTAATTTGAGAATCTGAATTGGGTACAAAACCCATGCTCTTTAGAAATCATGAGCTATTCTCCTTCCTGAAAAGAGCAAAATTGTGCTTTGTTCACACTGAGGCAAGAAAGAGAAAGGACTGAATAAAGAGGGGCGATTCAAAAGTGCTGTGAAGACAAATGTTAATATCTGGAGCAAGCATTAGCTAAAAAAAAAAAAGGCCTGCTCCATTTTTAAGATGCTGATTTTTATTTATGTGTGTTTGCCTGGATGTAGGGATGCGCATGTGAGTGAGAGTGCCACTGGAAGCCACTAGAGGGCATCGGATTCCCCCGAAACTAGAGCTACAGGTGGTTTGGGACAACCAAATGTAGGTGTTGGGAACCCAACCCAGGTCCTCTGGAAGAGCATCAAGTACTCGTAACCAATGAGAATCTCTCTAGCTCCATATTTTTCTTAAAGATGACAAGACAGAATTGTGTTAGGGTCACAACCAGGGTTTCCAGGTCCTTAGTGTGATGAATCCCTAACCCCCGAGGGCCTGTTAACATCTTTGAAGAGTCATTTATAGCAGTACAATGTCTGTCCCTCTCCCAGACTCTGACAGAGGAGCTGCCTAAGCTCTCAGAAAGGCAGCTCTGTGGCTCCTAGCCAGTTCCTGAGCCATGGTTAGCACTGCTGGTCAAGCAATCTGTGATCTCATAGCAAGTGAAATTTATTTCAAAAGGTACAAACTGGGCCCCTTACCCCCGTATCACCAAAATGGCTTTGGGGAGTGTTGGGTGCCTGTCCTTCCACCTGGTAGAGCCCCCAAGTTCTTACCCAGGACCACATGGTTTAATGGTCTGATGGTGACAATGATCTCTGTCCTACTGGATAGCTATTGCCAGAGGTGATAGTCCAATTGTTACCAAACAAAGTCCTTCTTCTAACAGGTATCCTCAAAAATGACCTGCCATAGGAGTGTACAGTCCACAGTCCTTTCTTCGTGCTGGTTTCTCTAAGCAACTATACAACACCAAACCGATGCTCTCTCTCTGTGGTACTGTCCTGAACTTTCTCCTCGAGTCATAAAAGTTCTCCACATAAAGGAATTTCTACAGTGTTCTCAAGGGATCAGGGCCTTGGGGATACCTCATTGATCTCAATACCTTGTGACTTTTGTCAGTAGGTCCTCTCAGTGTCCTTTAAGTAGGGAGCTCTTTTCTGCCCAGCCCCCCTAAACAGACACGCCATATCACAATCCGAGTATCCTGAGGATGTGGCCCTGGTCTCAGCCCATAGCGTGAAATGCTTAGGGCACTTTCACAAAGACCTTCGTCTATGGAAAGACACACTTCCCAAGTGCCCATAAAGAAATCTGTTCAATCCTCTACAGGTTCTAGAACTTTCCACATGAATTAGATGCTATAGTAACCTGTTTCCTCCTGTACCACTGACTTCCAATTTGCCATCTGTCATAGCTTTTGTTGACTTAATACCTGGGAAGACTGGAGGAACTGGCTTGTGAGCATGTCTTGGAGGGGCCATTTTCTTGATTGCTGATTGATGCAGGACGAGCCAGCCCACTGTGGGTGGTCCCATTCCTAGGCTCATGGGCCTGGCTGTATAAGAAGGGTAGGTGAGCAAACCAGGAGAAGCAAGCCAGTTCTCTGTCGTTTCTGATTCAGCTCCTTCCTCCAAGTTCCGGCCTTGAGTTCCTGGTTTGGCTTCTTTCAACATAAACTGAAATAACCCGCCCTCACCCCTCCACCCCCATCAAGCTGCTTTTGATCACGTTTTATCACAGCAATAGAAAGCAAACTAGGACATTATTAAAGAATCTGCTTGTATACAATGAAACCATAAGACACACCCTCAAAGATGCCGTGTGCCACACTCTAGATGTCCAGTGTGAGACATGGTGCTATGGACACTCTGGGAGACTTTTCTTTCTGGGTGGACTCATCGTTGTTCACTTTAAGAGTACTGCAGTCTACTCATTGATTCCGGTTTTTGCTTTCTGCCTTCTACCAAAGAGATTGTAGCTAAAAAATAAGAGTAAAGTTCCAAAAAATTAACATAAAATATCCATGAATCACGGCAGAGTGAACTTACTTCTTGCCTTTCTCTCTTGATGGTCCTGGAGAGGCAGGGATACTGTGACCCACTCAAGAAGAACATGGGTTGGAGATATGGTTTGTATGAGACATGGGCTGGTTTTCTGGTTTTTTTGTTTGTTTGTTTGTTTTGTTTTTTGTTTTTTGTTTTTTTTGTCTTTTCTATGTCCACTCCCGTTATCCACAGCCATCCTGTGTGTGTTTAGGGGGTGGGGGGAGACTCTGACATCTGGTAACAGGTGTCATCAGCTCAAAGAGTGTTGGGAATCATGACACAAAGTTTCCAGTGCCATGACATCAGACAGGAAAAGAGTCGATAGCAGCTTTCCCAGAAGCTTCCCAGACATTTCCAGCACTCAGCTAACCTGCCAAGGCCCTGGCCATAGGCAGGCCTGGGAAGTTGAAGGAAACCTTTGCAGACTATCAACAAAACAGAGCCAAGCGACCGTCCCCACTAACAGAAGCTCCGACTTGAGCTTCTAAGGTGTCTCTATAGAAAGAGATCTTTTTTTTTCTTTCTTTTTTTTTTTTGGTTTTCCAAGACAGAGTTTCTCTGTGTAGCCCTGGCTGTCCTGGAACTCACTCTGTAGACCAGCCTGCCTCGAACTCAGAAATTTGCCTGTCTCTGCCTCCCAAGTGCTGGGACTAAAGGTGTGTGCCAATCAAGGCTGTAGTTGAATCTGAAAACAATCAAAGGACAGGCTGGCAAAGGAAAGGGAAGGGGATGGTAGAGTGGCTGTAGGCACTTCACAAAAGCATGATTCTTTTTTCTGGGTCTTATTATATATGTGCTGTTTGCTAGATTTTGAAAACTTTATGATTTTTAAAATTGAGATTAAGTCTTTAAGTATTTACCCAATTTAGCATTTATAATTCTGTCTTATTCAGGAGAACCTCATGCTGACCTTTGTGACCTGGGCACCCCATCACCTCATAATCTTTCTGATGCCAGAAACCCACATCCACTATCCACTTGTGGTCCCAGTGCCCACTAACCACATGAGACGATGACTGTCAGCCTTGAAGACAGGATGTGAGCCCAGGGTGCTCACTACCCTGTGGGGTGAGGAATGCTTCTCAGAGACTTGTCACCTGCAAATGGCATAGATACCCATTTACCAAAAAAACCGGATTCATCATTTTCTTCCTTATCCAGGGGCTGGGACCCTTTCCCCAACAAGGTAGACTCTATTGGAACAAAATGCAGCTCATGAGCAGTGACTGAGTGGGACTGTGACCACATACACGCCCTGCCCTCTTAGGTGGGACTCCTTGGATGTGGGCACAAAAGCAGCCACCTCCCTTCTCCAGCATCTTAGGCAGCCTGGTGAGAGAAACTCAGACACAGTGACATGAGATGGATGAGTTTCCCAAATGAGTATCCAATGCCAGCCTGAGATTTCTGTGAGTAAAACGGGAAGGTTAACCATCCTACTGCCTTGCTGGGTTAGGAGGCGTTAACAATCAAATTTGTGTAACACTCTGAACACTCTGTCCGGAGCTTAGTGCATGCTCAAGGCTTTGGGTAGCTGTTCAAGGTGATCATTATCTGTGGAGCTTTGAGTAAAAATGCCCCCCCCTAGGCCCATAAGGAGTAGTGCTCTTAGGAAGCATGGCCTTGCTGGAGTAGGTGTGGTCTTGTTGGAGGAAGTGTGTCACTAGGGGGTGGGCTTTGAGGTCCCAGGAGCTCAAGCCAGGCTAGTGGTTGCCTCACTCTTCCTGCTGCCTTCAGATCAAGATGTAGAACTCTTAGCTCCTTCTCTAGCATCGTGTCTGCCTGCACGCCGCCATGCTTCTCAGCATGAAGGTAATGGACCGAACCTCTGAAACCGTAAGCCAGCCATGGTTAAATGTTGTTCTTTGTAAGAGCTGCCAGGGTCATGGTGTCTCTTCACAGCAATGAAACCCTAATTAAGTCACTACCCTTGCTATTTCAGCAAGTGAGAAGTTTTGAAACAGCAGCCAGACCTACCTACCGATATCACCCAGGTCGTGGACAGAAGCGTTTTACAGTACAGGGAAAGTGACAGGCCCTGGAGAGCGCCAGGCTGTCCCTCATAAGGCCATTCAGACATATCCAGGGTCCCTATTAATCCCTTCCGATCCTGAGTGATCGCTCGGCTTACACCCCAGAAGACACCATGAGAAACTGTTCCAAAAGCAGTGTTTCCACCCAGAAATACTGTGTCTGCAGGAGGCCTTGGCTCTGCAACTCCAATTTCTCTGTCAAAACAAGGAAATGAAACTAATCTCACATGATGGGCCCTCACTGAACTCTTACCGCCTTCAAATGATCACCTTCCCTCTCAGGGGGTTTATAAACCATCAACTTGAATGTCACTTCTAACCCCGCTGTTAGCTCTAAGGTTGAGGACTTGCCGGCTTCCTCTTTTTATAGAAAGCATTATGTCAGAGTCCTCCCGCGAACCGCAAGCTTTCCAGAAATAGCTACCACTGAGGTGAAGACGGCAAAGTCGTCTGAAGTGAGGCCAGCCCTACCTAGCGGCGGCCCTGTCCTAATTATCTGAACGGTTTTCCAGTCGTTCAAAATAGCGTGCTGTCTCCACCTACATGTCAGAGCTGAAGGAAAATGAGTTTCTCATATAGTGATTAAAAATATTCTTGGATTTGGCTTTGGGGAGGGTTTTTTTTTTAACTTAATTACTTCTGTTTGCCTGAAAAGATGGATTTAGATCTGCAGAAGCCAAGGGCCTTGTGGAATTCTTAGCTTCATTATCCTCAAGGCATGGTCCTGGCTGCCACCAGATTCAACCCAGAGCACATGGCGCTGGCCCCTAAGGAGAAGACGACTTAGTAACCAAGGCCGGTGTTGACCATGTGGGCATGGGACTTTCCAGGCCTGGGGAAGTAGAATAAAACCATGGGCAGCATCACTGGGGAACAGCTGGTACTTCATCTGCCTTGCAGCCACTCCTCCTTCTTCATACATGAACACACTGGTTTGTGCTCAGAAATACCCTCTGCCCACTCTGCTCACAGGCAAGCTAGGTCCCATGGGGCTGGCCCTCCTTTGGGTGGGCCTCAGAAATAAATCTCTGAACTAGGACAGGCCAGTGAGAGGTCACAGCTACGAATCCACCATGATCAACTAACATGTGTGACACAGGACGTGACACAAGATGCAGCCCAGCTGGCCACCATCCTGAAGCACACACTGGGATTGACAAAAAGGCCCTAGTTCTTTTTTAAACGCATCAAGCTTGGATCTCTCCTCTTTGGGATACTGAGAACAAATCCCAAAGAAAAGTCGGGGCTAGAGGTGAGCATCTTACCATGGCCATCTGCCTAGCTGCCACCAGTCTCTTCAAAACCTAGATTTAGTCCAAGTCATTTGGTTTAATGCCGAAGTCCTTTGGAATGCCAAGTCATTTGGTTTAAATGTGAGTATCGTTTCTTTCAGTTGAATGAGAAGACTGTCACCAGGTTATCCACAAAGTGTAGAACACAAGAGCCTGGTGGTAATCACCAGGGACAGTCATTATACAGCTAGGTTTCCTGCCAGGCAGGCACCTTGGAGTCCTAATGAGGACATGTTATCTACCTTGACCAATGAGTTGGGAACAGAAGTTATACATGCCATTTTCAGAGAGAAACCTGAGAGCAAGTGGGCTTCTCAAGACATTCTTAAGGCAGCCCTCCCCACTAGGAAATATGAAGGAGATAAAGCCTCCTTCCACCTGGGTCCACAAAAGAGGCATGACTCCATACTCTAGCCAGGCAGCTGTGGATGTTCACTACAGATGAAAGAAAAAGGAACAAAGAAAAGATCAAGTTTTGGACTCACTGATATGGCATTCTGGGCTTGTGTGTTACTGTAGCATAGCTCACTGGATTTGACCTATACAAATATCCAGCAAGAATATCAAAAAAGACACAGGAGGACATCAGACAAGGTGACTTTCTTCCATGTTGCCTTCTGGACAACCATTCCTGGGACTTCCACACGAGGGAGAAATGGTTAGAAGGGTCTCAATGGACAGATCTCCAAGGCTCATACGGCAAGGAATGTGAGCATGCTGTTAAAGCATAGATAAAGAAAAGCATAGGAGTGAAGAATCATATCTGCCTATACCCAGGATGCCCAGGGAAATGTGAGAGAATGATCCCAGACCAAAAGAAGGAGAGAAATGGAATTTGAAGGAAAATACGACAATGATCACACACTTAAAGAAACAAATTGACTGATGTGAACTATGCTTTGCCTGCAGCGGTCTAGATGGTTCTGTGAGTCAGAGTCCCATATGCCATATTCAAGACTCATAGTTACTTGGGAGACTGTGTAAAGACTATAATATCATGGGTATGGTCATTGGGATCAGACTCTATTAGGTGTGTCCAATAGCATGATGTGAGGTCCTGGATGGACATGAGCATCTCTATGACCTGAATCAGTGTACACAATAATGTGTTCTTTTGCTTGTGGATTTGGAAATCGTTTGTCATTGTAGTTGA
>JADRCD010230870.1:0-2500 GCA_019843815.1 Montemys delectorum
TTTTTTTTTTGTTTTGTTTTTGTTTTTTTTGTTTTTTGGTTTTTTTCGAGACAGGGTTTCTCTGTTTAGCCTTGGCTATCCTGGAACTCATTCTGTTGATCAGGCTGGCCTTGAACTCAGAAATCCACCTGCCTCTGCCTCCCACGGGCTGGGATTAAAGCCATGTGCCCTCACTGCCTGGCATGGTTTAGCTCTCTTATGGTTCAGTTTACAACAGCACACTTTGATACAGATAGGTGGTAGGTAGGGATTTGCCTCCTATATTCGTCAAAAATGGGGACAGCTTTTCCACATTGCTTTTAAGCAACTCAGATTGCAACCTGAAAGGACTTGTTGAAATGGTAACACAATAGTTGCTATTGTTAACTGTGTTTAATTTTTGCTTTTATTAAGCCTGGTTAAAGTCCGGATAGCAGGGAAGTCCGGATGTGAATTCTTTAAAGAATGTTTTTGTACATTAATTGTGAGTATGTGTACACATGTAGAGGTCAGAGGACAACCTGAGGGAGTCAGTTCCCTCTATTATGAGGGTTCAAGGGATCAAAATCAGGCCATCAAGACTGGTGGCAAGCACCTGTACTCATTGTGTCATCCTGCGGGCCCCAGGATGGCTCTTCAAGTCTGAAAAAGAGAGAATAGGGAATAATAAAGTTTTATTTCTTAGGGCTAGGGATGTATCTCAGTTGATATGGTGCTTGCCTACTATGTGAAAAGTTGTAAGTTTGTTTCCCAAGCACCATATAAAACTAGACATGGTTGTGTATACTTGTGATCCCACTCGAAGGCTTGGAAGTTCAAGGTTATCTTTGGGTATTTGGTTGAGTTTGAAGCCATCCTTTTTCAAGGACCTATCTCAAAATAAAACAAAAACAAAAGAAAATTTTATTTTCTTAAAAACTGTGTTTGAGATAAACAGTTCCTGCTTTGAACGGAGCACAGAATTTGAGATTTGGAAGAGAACATCACTGACATCTTTAGTGCGAGCTCTATGAGGCATGAGACCACGTAGCCGGAACAGTATTCTCCGCTGGGAAATTTGGTGTGAACTACCTTGCTGCATTAGTCTGCTTAGGATAAAGTGAGAATTTCTGCATAAAGAGCTTACTCTGTACTTGGGGTCAGGTGATTGTCCCTACTGTAAGCCCGAGGATGTGGGTCTCCTGTGGGAGTCTATAGGTTTGAATGTCTCTGGGGAATCGCTTGGCTGCTCTCAGGTCTCCTTCATGCTTACTCACTGGATCTACTTCACAAAATGTGGGGAGAACTTCGAGTGAGGCTCAGGCCTTGCTCAGCCTGGCTCGGCCTGGCTTGGCCTTCCTTCCCTAGGGTAAATGCAGCTCTGGCCACAGCTCCATGCTATGTCATTCTTGGTCCTCTGCCAGCTCTCCCTCAGCCTGTCTTGTGTGGAGTTTCTCCACACAAAGAACACTACCCCAGAGGGAAGCCATGCACCCACAGTAAAGTCCCTTGCGTGTTTGAGCCCCCCCCTGGTAGATCCTGGGTTATGTTTAAGTTTACACCCGTTTTCCCACAATCCCATCTACTTCTTGGTTCTATTTGCACCACATGAAAGCCTTTCTGGGAGAATAGCACAGTTAGGAGAACACCAGGCTGGACTCCTAGAACTAACCATATGAATTGGGTGTGGTGTGCAGCTCTATAATCTCAGATTTATTCACGAGGTGGACGCAGCTGCCTTAGAAGTTCATCTTCATCTTTGGCTAAGTAGTGAGTTTATATCAACAACAAAGACCCTACTGCTAATAGCAACAACCACAACAACCCCTTTAAACAATCTGGTATTGAAGAATAGGGTTTGTTATGTTCAGGGCCTGTGCTTCAAAGATTCTTGTGATGCCCTATTGTGGGAGGTGGAGTGTGGAAAGGGCTTGCTGAGGCGGCAAGATCTTTGGTGTTAACAGTCTCAACTGTAACAAGTTTTAAAAGGACCACAGAAAACTGGAGAGCCCTAGATGCGGGTTTGGCTTTATCAGTCAGAGTTGTGCTTGGAATGTGGTACTTTGCCTCTCTGGGCCCCCACATCCTCAGATGAAATACCAGGACAGCAGCTACTTTGTAGGAGTGTTTCTGAGAATTCACAGGACCACAATCTTAGGACAAAGAAAGACACAGGCAGGCTCAGTAAATGATGAGCAGTTTTGTACTGCAGAGAACAGTCTCGAAGGATGTTCACAAACTCAGACCTGGTACCTTCTTCGTGTAGTTCTGGATACAAGAGAACCAGATAAACATGAGACAAAAGTCCGTGTTTTACAGCTGGGTTTGGTGGCACAGGCCTGTAATAATTCCAGCACTCACAAGCAGAGACAAGAGGAGAGCCAGAAGAGTAATACCAGTCTGGTCTGTAGAGCCAGTTCTAGAGCTTTATGAAGACTGTTTTTAAAAACCCCATTTTAATAAAGGGCACATTTTGTAAAGGACAAAAAAAAAATCTGTCAAGTGAAGCCTTAGCCTACAGTGTGATGTGTCTTCTCGAGTG
>JADRCD010230870.1:5000-16485 GCA_019843815.1 Montemys delectorum
CTGCCAAGCCGATTGTTGGGTGCTGCTGTACCATTGAGTGGGAGTTTCCCGAAGTCAATGCCATCAGCAGCTTTTAGGCCCTGATGGGATGCGGTAGTCGCGTTGATAATGCGAGTATCGGGCTCATCAAGTCATAATTAGATGCCACTCAAATGTGCCACTTGTAATAACAGTGTTGATTCATGTTTTTCTCGGTGACTGCAACTACTAATTAGTTAAGTGGTTTTTGGTTGGCCCGCATTTGCAACAGATTATTACCCCTGAAAAAATGTCAAGGTTAGAGATGTTTCTGGCCACTTAGTTCTGCTTTATGAATTTGAATATTAACATAATAAGAACTTCGGACAGACTTAGGAAGTAATACATATTTTTTTGTATTTAATTTGGAGAGAAAAAAATTTCCCCCTGAGTTTAATCATAATTGCAGGTTAATTAAGCTTAAATGAAGCAAAAGTAATCTGTCTTTGTGTTATGTGAGCCCGGTGTTTTTTCCAAGTTTGTTGGGTTTCACGTTTGGTAGTCCTCTAATTTTTTTCCTCCTTACGCCCAACAAATGGAAGTCAGTCTATGTTCAGGTTGAGAGTCAAATTTTTCTTCTGCCTAGAAATGTGGGTGGGAAAACTTCACTCTTTTATTTTTATTTTTTTATGTTTTGGCTTAAGCTTCAAAAAATCATTACAGGTCAGAATTATCATGTCTTTAAATCTCAATTTATATAAAACAGCTACCAAAAAAATCTACAGATTAAATGGTTTTTCAAGTGTTGGTAAAATACCAAGTGAAATTTAATTGTTTTCCTTCTCCCAGTGATACTGTATGTTGTTGCAATAAACAGCTTAGGAGCACCTTTTTTTCTCATCACATGGCTTGTAAGTCTTGGTGCCACACTGTCCTGACCTGGAGTTCCTGAAATAACAGGAACTGGCTTGTCATTGCTGAAGATGAGTGTCACAAACTTAGCTAACCACATTGTTAAACAGCCACAAGATCAACATAAGATTTATTTTCCCTTTATTTCTTATGAGCTCGTTTTCCATATTAGATCCACAAATTATGTCTAGGCTAGTCAAAAGCTCATCAAAATATCGTCACTCTTTACGGAAGCTGTTTTTGTTTACTTATCTATTGCCATGGAGATAGCAACATTAAAAAAAAAATAGACACTTTAGGGGCTGCAGAGCTAGCTTCTGTGCTTACTGTGCACAAGGACCCAAGTTTGAGCCCCCGCACCACACAAAAAGCCAGGTGGGGTGACATGTTCCTGTAGTCCCTGCACTGGGGAGGAGGAGGCAGGTGGAGTCCTGCATTCACTAGACAGAGAGCTTAGCTGACTCAGCAAGTTCCAAGCCAGTGGGTGACCCTACTTTATAAAAAGCAAAATGGATGGCTTTTGAGGAAGGAATCCCAAGGTGACCAGTGACTTCCAAATGCACAGATACAGGGATGTATGCAGGCATGTGTGTATCCATGTACACGCACACACACACACACAGACTTTTAAACTATTATGTATGTAATAGTTGAGAAGGTTTGTAGTTTGTATGTGTGCATTTTTCTTTCTGCATACATACATTAGCTGAGATTTAATCAAAGGCAACTTCTGAGGAGCTTTTTAGTCAAGGCCAAAGGTCTAGCTGTAGGAAGAATTGAAACATTCTTCTTGGTCATGGGGCAGTGTGTGGGCTTCTGGAACAGTTGACTAATTCTTGACTGCTGAGCCTCTCTTTCCTCCTCATTCTTAGTTTCTCATATGGTCATAGAGGAAGTGAATTTCATGCAGAACCACCTTGAGATAGAGAAGACATGTCGAGAGAGTGCCGAAGCCTTGGCGACAAAGGTGAGCCTGTGCCAGCTGTGGGGTGAGCCTGGGTTCTGTGTGTGCCAGCCAGGGCTTGCGCCTGGGCTTCTGCGCAACTCGGTCTTCCAGGGAGCCGCTGCTGTCCTGCTCTGTTCCTAATGCTTTGCCCCCTTGTCTGCTCTGATAGGGAGGTGTAAGGTTCCAAAGCCTGGAATATGGTTCTATAAGCATCTGCTTGTGTATAAAGCCCATTTCTAATTATAAAAGTTCTCTCTCTCTCTCTCTCTCTCTCTCTCTCTCTCTCTCTCTCTCTCTCAGTGTGTGTGTGTTCCTAGTATTTGTACCCATTTGACCTGGAGAAGTAGCCCCCAGGGTAGATGTTACACTAGAGTCTCCCACAAGAACACGGACATTTTCTGCTGGAGTCTGATGAAAGAGTCAGCTTGAGCCCTTCATTTCAGGTGGTTATTTATGAAAGCAGAGGAGGGCATGTGGAAGGTGACCTCCAGCGCGCCGCTGATTGCCTCTAGCTGATGATTTTACCAAGTGTGTAATTTTCTATATTCTGTCTCATCAGAATTACATTATTATTAAAGAATGTTTTTATCTCTGTCTTATGTATTTTGGTAAAAAGCGTCCATCAGAAAATGGATTACAGCAATTTCCAGCCAAATTTCATTAGTAATGCTGGTTGTGTTCGCCCCTACTCTTCATATCTCCCACCTCCAAAGTATTTCTTTGGATGTGACTGAAGTTCTACTATCAACAAATAGACAAATAAATAAATGTATTTAATTCATATGCATTAGCAGTGTGCTTGCTAATGGTATGTGCTTAATTGTTTGCATAATGACACTGCACTAAAACTCATAAGATACTGAATCAGAACTAGGAATATGAATTTCTAAGTGAACTTCTTTACTACTACTTGTCTGATGCCCACATAGCGTTATGGGCCGCTGCTTTGACAGAATGGGCTTGCTCACACTGCTTGCACTGCCTGTGCATCCCTGGAGTTTTTCAGTCTAGTATACTGCATGCTCGTCTCCTTCCCCTTCCTTCTTCTGGGATGAGCAGAGAAACAATGTATTTTTTCCAGGCTGGTTTCACTGAATCTAATGCCCAAGAAGGTGTCAACATTATATCCATTCAGATGAAGACACCCCTGCCTCTTAGGATTGGCAGTTAGGGAAAGCAAGGGCTTAGGTCAGCACTTGCACATTTGCACATTTTCCTTCTAATTGTGTCATTTGGGGCATGTGTGACTCTGAGCAGGTTAGTTCTGCTTTGTGATCACCTCGGGTGACAAGGTCGACAGTGGTTAGAGTAGATAATGGTGTGTGGGGTGACTCTTCATGATACTTTGTAACAGTTGATCCAAATATTGCCTTCTTTAAAAGTGATTTTGTCTCTTCTATTCTTTTGTATTTTGTGTGTGTATATGTGTGTATTTGTGAGTTTGTTTATATGTGTGTTCTTGTGAATATGTGTGTACATGTGTGTAGAGGTATGTGTACATGTATATGTAGCCCAGAGGTCACCTCAACGTTAAGCATCTTCCCTTATCTCTTTCTACCTAATATTTAGGAACAGGGTCTCTTGCTGAACCTGCAGCATGCTGTTTCAGCTAAGCTGGCTGGCCCACAAGTCCCTGCGACCCACTTGTCTCTACATCCCTAGGACTGGGGTCACAATCAACTTCTACAATTCCTGGTGTTTTACACAGGTGCTGAGGATCCAAACTCAGGTCTTTATGCTTTTATTGCAAGCACTTTACCTACCAATCCATCTATCCCATAGCCACGCTGTGGCATAAATATTATTATGTTGCAAAACTTCCGGGTGATGGATGGATTTATTTCTGTTCATCAATCGCTGTGCTAAACCCTAAACCCATTCTTATAATGGGACCCTAAGTACACACCATTTTTCTTCTGATCTGTAAGAAGTCTTGTAAAGTAGACATATAGTTTGGTTTTGAGAATGTATAATGAACTCTTGGGACTTGGAAAAAAACCAGACACCCCCCCAAAAAAATGTGGAATTGAGGGAGCTGGAGAGATGGTTTGGTGTTTAACTGTGTGTTGCTCTTGCAGAGGACCTGAGTTTAGTTCCCAGCACCCACATTCGGCAGCTCATATAGAACCTCAGCTGCAGAGCATCAGATGCCTTCTAGCCTTTGTGGGAGCATTTGCTCCTAGGTACATTCCCCACACAGACACATACAAACAAATTTTAAAAAGTAAAATTCATATGGTACATTCTTATGCTATAATCTGATTTTATCATTTTCTTACAAGTACAACCCCTCTGCGTAGTGAGCTGTGCAGGTTAAATTGGTAAGTGACCCTGAAGCCATAAGATCCAAAGCTATCTCCTTTACTCCTTTCTTCCGAGTGCCATGCCGGCATAACCACTATATAAATTTGTATACAGTAATGAGTTCAGCTAGTGTACGGTGAATGAGAGACATTTCAGACAAGCAGCACAGGATTATCTTTTAACAAGACAACAATAATGAAGTCCCTTCTCTAACATTCAGAAATTTGAACTCTACAAAAACTTAGAATTCACTGAGACTTCATTTGTATAAATCTTGTATTTTTCTTTCAACAGATGAGAATGGTCTGGAGCTCTGGGCTCTTTTCTCTGTTGCTTCTGCCTCTCTCTGCATGTCACTTGCTTTGAGTTTTTACTGCAGGATCCCTTCAACTGTAGCAGAAGGTGGTTGACATTGACATCATCTCTCGTGGCTAGACATGCAGAAACTCTTTCTTCCAGCATTCACTTTTCTAGAAAAGAGATCTGATTGGCTAAATGTGGTCATATGCACTAACTCTGGGTGATTAGCTGTGGCCAATGACGTTGTCTTTAGATAGTGTGTTGTGTATGTGTGCATGCGTGTTTGTGTGTGTGAAGAGAGAGTGTGTGTGAGCATGTGTGCACTCATGCACACATGCTATGAATGTGGGTGCATTCATGCCATATAGCCTGTATGTGGGTGTCAGAGCATGACTTTGGGTTCTCTTTTTTTCACAGTGAGTGCTGGGGGGGGGACTCGTGTCCTCAGTTTTAAGCTCTCTCACCAGCCTCGGAATTCCTTGAATTTCTTAAAGTTTACAACTAGCATTTTTACTTACTGCTGCTGTAATTCAGGATGAGGCATCACTTAAAGTAATAAACTTAATGTTAAAGCGTGTTAGTAGTTTATTCATTGAATAAGTCTACCTGTTACATCCTTCCTTGGATGTTAATGAGTATGTAAGACAAAAATATACTTAATTCATTTATTGTTTTAAAATCCAAGATACTCATTTGACTGGTTGATAAAAATAACCATTTTTTCCTATGTTACTTTTAGCTAAATAAAGAAAATAAAACACTGAAAAGAATCAGCATGCTATACATGGCCAAACTGGGGCCAGACGTAATAACGGAAGAGATAAATATCGATGATGATGACCCAGCCACCGACACAGATGCCTCGGCGGAGACCTGTGTGTCTGTTCACTGTCAGAAGCAAATCAAAGGTGGGGTTCCAGTGTTGCAACTGAGTATGGCTTCTGACAGCACCCCAGAATTCCATGAGGAGTTTTGAAAGTACTTGGAGCCAGAGAGGTGGTTCAGTGATTAAGAGCACTTACTGAGCAATGATGAGGACTTGAATTTAAATCCTCAGCACCCACACCAACACCTGCACGGATATACATGCCTGTAATACAAGAACTGGGGTGGGGGTGGGGGCATGGGCACAGGAAAGACTGGGCTTGCTATAGCCGTTCCAGGCAGAACACCAGCAAGCTCTAGGTTTAACACAAGACCCCGTCTTGAGGAGGGAAGGTACAGAAGGACAGAGCAGGACAACTGACTCCTTCCTTGGGCCTTTACACACACATATGTATACACATGTACGTATTCACAAGTGTGCATGCACGTGTGCCTATACACACATGTGCACATGTGCAGACATACACCACGCACACACATTGAAAGAATTTTGATAATACTCATGACTGGGTCCTAGTAGCAATGTTTCTGACTTCATTAGCTGGGGCAATCAGGGGAAACCAAGTCTGAATGAGAATCACAAAAATATCCTTTTCTTGCTTTGTGGATTGCTTTCTTGTTTGGAACGAGGTACCTTCAGAAGTGTGGACTGGCTAGAAATGGGAAGTTACCATAACTAAAGAGTTCGTATCATGATTTATTTTTAGTTTTAGATTTTTTTTTTATTTTATATGTACAAGTGTCTTGCCTGTGTGTATGTGTGTGCACCACATGCACGCACCATTAAGACACTTCCCAAGTGAAAGATAAGTATAGTTAAAACCATCTCTGACATGGCTGGCAGTAGAGCCGGGTATAAAGAGAGAGCTTATCATATGTAAAGCCTGAGATTCAACCTCCAGCACAAAAATTGTGTTTGTGTTCAGCCAATACCCTGTATTTATTTGGATCTTTGTTATGAGTTCAATAACAGGTGCAACTTGGTTCATGTTTAAAAGTCGTGCTTCTTGTTTTGCCTAGGTGATAAGATTGCAGATGGAGGGTGCTCCCTGACCTCACTCCTCGACCCCTTAAGTGAAGACAAAATAGAGGGCACTGGTTGGGAGTGATGGGGGCATCAAGGTCTTCATTATTCATTTTTCTCCCTTCTGTGAGGACTTGAACAATGTGGTCTCATGTTCTTCCTCCTCGAGTTAGTCAGCTGGTGGAGAAAGTAACTTAAAGCCAAATCTCAGAACTTCAAGCTGAGCTCATGAAAAAAAAATTAAACATAAATAATGATATCATGGGATTTTTCTTGCCCTTGGAGAAGGGTAGGAATTGAAAAACAAAACAAAACAAAAAAACAAAACCAGGCAAAGCAGAAGGCCAAGCAGAAGCTTAAGAAACCTGTGTTAGTCAGTGAGCACTTTAAGTACCACAGTCATGTGGTCCCTTTTCAGCCTAGTAACATATTTTCATTAAGTCATAATAATAAGTAATAAAAATAAATGAAATGAACAGAACACTCACAACTCTGGAGAGGAAATGGCTTCTTTACATTTTCAAATCAAGATTTCTGTTTTCTTAAACTCGTAATCTCCAGGTTATTAGCTATTGAGCCATCAGTTTACGTTGTGTTGTGCAGAGAGCTTGTGGCCATCGTGAAAGAGAAATTGGGGCAATGCCTTAACTTGTCCTCTGCCTACAAATTCTTTTACTTCTAAAATGCCAGACAGTTTCTTTAGAATGTGGTTTTTGGATAGAGTGCAAAGAAAATTCAGTTTGGTCCCTTTAACACAGTGACATTATTGAACCAGCACGGTGTCAATTTCTGCGTGGCTGGGATGGGCCTTTGTGTGATGTTCTCATTGTTCTCGGTTTTGGTTTGCTCTTCTCCTTAATTGTCAGATAACACTGACCACAAACTGTATTTTTAGTTCTTTTTATCAGATCCATGTTCTCTTTTAAGAATAAATTTATTTCAGGTGCAACCATCGTGAAAATCAGTTCAGGGTAGAGCGCAGCTTTTGTTTTGCAAAATAAAGTAAGAGAATTACCAGGTAGGGGGCTGGAGAGATGGCTCAGTGGAAGACTGCTCTTCCAGAGGTCCTGGTTCAATTCCCAGCAACCAGATGGCGGCTCACAACCTTCTGCAATGGGATCCGATGCCCCCTTCTGGTGTGTCTAAAGATAGCGACACACATGTTTCATAATTAAGAAGTAAAATAATGTTTAATTTCCTTCCTTTAAAATTACAGAACTTCGAGATCAAATTGTGTCTGTTCAGGAAGAAAAGAAGGTGTTAGCCATTGAGCTGGAAAGCCTCAAGAGCAAACTTGGGGAGGCGATGGAGGAGGTAGGCGTCTTAGGCCTGGAGGGCCAAGCCTTTGGCTTTTAAACTTACAGCACACTTGGGTTGGCTATGTTACAAAGATGCTATTAATGCTAGCTTTTGATACCAGCATCTGTTAGCATTTTTTTTTCACTATTTTATTTGGTTCTTATACGTCTACCTTCCTTCCAAACCTTATTTCACCCTAATCTCTTCCTACTCCCAACACTAGGTAGGGGAGAGAAAGGCTAGAGGGGAAAGGTCTAGACCTCTTTGGAATACTTTCTGTTGATTAAGGGCATTGGGTTCCTTGGGTCCAGTCTAGTCTTTATCATCAGGATATCTCCAACTTCATCCTGTCTCTTTGCACTTACTTGACAAACCACAACAACAGCCACCAGGAGCAGCCAGCAGGAGCAGCTGCCTCCTCCTTCTTAGGCACTCTCCCATTTATACTCTATTCAGAGTTCTCAGAATTAAACTATCTGCAGCTGGCAAAAATCACACCCCTGCTAGAGCATGAGGCAAAGTATAATCACCTGCTGTGAAGCAGCCTCTTATCCCACACCTGGGATTAAAACAAAAACACATTCACAGAACATAGGTGGGTTTTTAAAGAAACCAGAATTCTTACTTCAAGCATCATGTGTCAGCTCTCATCTACCCCTCCCTCCCATTTCAGTCATTCGGAAAATGTACAGAGAGCAAGATGTGAACATGCATCACTCCCTAGCATAGCCAATCAGACTTCAGGCAGCAATAGTGTGTGGGGTCCATGCTGTCATACACTTAGTCTGATGTGGTGGTTCCTGTCTCATGTCACACACTCTTGCCCTGGTGAAGAAAAATGAGAGTAACTAGCTTTCAGTGGACAGGCAGCTCACTGGGGGGATGGGCCATCACTGTGTGTCCCTGCCTGTAAGCACGGGCCACTATGTTACCTTTTATTTGTAACAAAGTTTCAAGGATTCGTCTTCACAACCTTGTTTTAACTTGCGTCCGTGGGTCTGTGACCCAGAGCTTCCCGACGGTGTCTGCTCTCATTGCAGTAACTCCAGCGGCCTAAGGGGCCCATCAGTGAGCAGCCTCACTGGTCAGCTCCATCCTATGTCAGCTCCTGAAGGCAAAGGTTGGGCAGCCACGCTCTCTAGCCTCAACTGCTCTTGTTTTCTTTCTCCCATACATAGTAATAATGGGAGAAGGAGGCAACCTTAGAGGGACTTTCCTCTTGGACTTTGTTTGCTACTTACCAATGTCAGCCAATGCAAAAAAAATAAATAAATAAATAAATAAATAAAAAATCTACGTGAAGAGAAACCAGTTTGTGGACTCCCTGGAGGTGGATCCAGGGCTGTGTTTAGAGCTACCAGAAGTAGTTTTATTCTTGAATGAAAGTACAGGAGAGGAGAAGGGAACAAGGGAACATTTCCTGTTACCATTTGCCCAGCCTTAGGGCTATTGCTGGAAGATCATTCAGGGGTTGTTTCTATTGTCACATGTAGAAAGGGATCAAGCAGAAAAAGTGAGCTTATAGACATCTGCTCAGTCTACCTCACACTGGCCAGCACAGCCATGGGAAAACTCAGGGTGCAGCTGCCTCCTCACACCATGCCCAGCTTCCTCCCTAAGCAGCTGTTGTTCTGAATGTGGTGTTTATCGTTCCTGTGTATGATTTTACATACTTAGATCAGTACAGGATCTTTCTAGTGTCTTTAGGTTTTGTAAACATAACTGTCTCTTAAAATGAAGGACAGCGCATTTGAGATCTACTCGTCTTTGGGTAGGTAGCTTTGCATTTTTAAAAAACTGAAGTGTGGGACTCTTTTCTACTGGTTGATGTTAAAAAGTTATTTCAGAAATTTAAGTTTGGGAGAGAATACCACAGGTGCACTTTATTAAGCTGAAAGTGGTCAAAATCTAAAGTTATCTTTAAAAGAAATCATTATGTGCATCTTTTTAACATAAAATAAAAGTTCAAACTGGAGCCTGAAGTTGAATACTTGCTGTCCTGTTAAGTGATAGGTATATTTTGTGAGTGATCTCAATTTGGATTTTTGCATTAAAGGTATGAGTGGGTGACACTGGATGGCTAGAATCTTAGCCAGTGTAAGGAGGACCCAGTGCCAATTTAATTATGTAAATGAGCTATGCTCTGATCTGGCCTGAAGTCCAAGGTTACCTCAGAGTTTCACAGAAGAACTTTCATGCTCTTGGTGTAGGAGCTGCTGGGTACTCTACACCGCAACTTCATGTTGAAAGCCAAACAGCCATTTGAGGGTCCCATATTCCTTAGGTCTCATTTACAATTTTTCTCCTTCACATTTTACATCTGTAGGTAAATAAAGTTAAGCAAGAAAAGGCTGTTTTAAATTCAGAAGTTCATGAGCAGAGGAAGGTCTTAGAAAAATGCAACAGAGGTAAGTCTCTGCAGCCTTTGTTTTCTCCAGCACGTTTTGCTTACATGTGTCTAGTGCTTCTCTATGCATATGCTCAGAGTTTATCTTTTTTCCAAGGTTGTATTTTGCTCAGCAGTGACTCTATCTCATGTCTATTATTTCACCACTGAGGAAATTTAAAAGGGATTTCCACCCAAGCATGGTGGACACCCAGCACTTGGAAGGCATATCTCTTGTGAGGGATTTCCACCCAAGCATGGTGGACACCCAGCACTTGGAAGGCATATCTCTTGTGAGTGTAAAACCAGCCTGGTCTATATGGTGAATTTCAATTTTGTCTGGCCTACATAGTAAGACCCTATCAAACGCACTCTCAAAAAAAAGTATCAGAATATTCCTCTAATTCTAGCACTGGGGAAAGAAGAGACAGAAGGGTCTCTGAAGCTTATTGTGCAGCCAGCCTAGCTGAACAGGTTCAGAGCCAGTGAGAGACCCTGCCTCAAAACAGATAGACAGATAGATAGATATAGGTAGATGATAGATAGATAGATAGATAGATAGATAGATAGGTAGGTAGATAGGTAGATAGATAGAGATAAATGGTAGATAAATAAAGATGATAAATGGATATAGCTAGACTAGGTAACGATAGATATAGATAGATGATAGAGATAGATAAAGGTAGATGGTAGGTAGAGATGATAAATAGATATAGATAGAATAGATAAATAATGATAGACAGACAGAAAGAGGATACCCAAAGTTGACCTTAGGTTTCCATACATACACACACACAACTCGCACATACATATACACAAGTGCATGCACAATACACACATTTCAAGTACACATCCCACACACATTGCATTAAGAAATTCAGTAAAAACTGTTTCCCTTAGGAGATTTGGAACTAACTCATTTTGAAACTTCAAACATATACATATCTGTCCTCTGTGTTTGTGGGGCCATGATCATTTTTGCTCCCTTTAGCATGTACGTGATTGACAGGCTCGTTAGTCAGAGTCTAGGAGAGGTTCAGAAAGCTTCAGAAACATGATAATATTTTAAATGAAGAGAATGTAAACAATGGGCCAGTGGAAAAATGAGTATCAAGACTGGTGTACCAGCCAGGTGGAAGCATGCACTTAAAGTCCCAGCAAGGTGGAGGCAGAGGCGAGTGGGTCTCTGTGGGTCTCTGTGGATCTCTGTGGGTCTCTGTGGGTCTCTGTGGGACTCTGTGGGTCTCTGTGGGACTCTGTGGGTCTCTGTGAGTTTGGAGGTGAGTGGATCTCTGTGGGTCTCTGTGGGTCTCTGTGGGTCTCTGTGGGTCTCTGTGGGACTCTGTGGGTCTCTGTGGGTCTCTGTGGGACTCTGTGGGTCTCTGTGGGACTCTGTGGGTCTCTGTGGGACTCTGTGGGTCTCTGTGGGTCTCTGTGGGTCTCTGTGGATCTCTGTGGGTCTCTGTGGGTC
>JADRCD010230871.1:0-40921 GCA_019843815.1 Montemys delectorum
GATGCCCAGTGCATATCAACTCCTGCTATTAGCAGTAAATAGACTCAGACCTACTGTCTACAGTAGCAGGTGTCTGGCTGACCAGGTTTTGCCCAAGGGAGTTTAACGGGGGTCATTGGTAAATGCAGGAAATAGGGGGTAAGCACAAAGCAGGAAGGCTCCAAGTAGATCCAAGTACAAGCTAAGGACAGAGATGGAGGGGGAGGGCAATTTAACTGTATGGATAACTAGATAATTGCAAGATGAAAGGGCTGATAGAGAAGGTAAACAAGATTGATAAAGGAGATTTAAAAGGAAAGGGAGGCCAGCCACTGCAAGGAATATAAATAGACCACAGTAGCAACAGGATAGATGCCGTGGATGGAAAGGGCCCATAAAACAGAATAGACAGAAAATATAAACAGTGCAAATAGCTCAATGGAAAGAAGGTGAACGTGACAGGGGCAGAAAGATAGGCACATTACCTAGATTGACGCTCTGCAACAACAGGGAGGAAGGAGACAAATGCATCACAGCAGAACCACCAATGGGTGAGAGGGAGGTTCCAGG
The DNA here is from genome assembly GCA_019843815.1 of Montemys delectorum. Lineage (NCBI taxonomy): Eukaryota > Metazoa > Chordata > Mammalia > Rodentia > Muridae > Montemys > Montemys delectorum. The sequence goes on from JADRCD010230871.1 coordinate 550, forward strand.
ATTAGCCATGCCTCCAGTTCCCTGCTGCCTCTGGCTCTGGACCTTCCCCAAGGGGACCAGGATGTGGCTTAATGAGGAGACCCCAGAGCCAAGCTAGAATGAGAACACATGGAAATCCAGTCTGAACTTTGCCACTTTTTCTGCACTTGTCACGGAGAGACATTTGAATGAGAGCCAGTCTGGAGATGCCAGCCCTGCGGCTGGCAGAGAGGAGAAAAGTTTCTACAGTCTCTGATGCTGGAGCCAGGGGTAGGGTGGTCGACAGACTTAGTAGGGTTGAGCTCTTTCTGGACAGAAAATTCCCTTCTCTCCTGCCAAGAACCAAAGTCCAGGCCCTTGCCCACAGTAGTGCCACCAAGTGTCATTCTCAGAAGTGCCTCTCACATGGGAATACTTGGAGAGAGGAAAGGGAGAAGTGAGGTTCTATTAGAATCTCAAAAATTAAATAAAAAATGTGCCTCTCCACCACCACTCCATGTTTTATCCAGATAGTTGTCTCAAATGAGCAATATATCTAAAACTCATTAATGATAACTCCTTATAAACACTTGTTTATTCTGGGCCAGAAGATAAAGTGAGTCACCTTATTTGTTTTACCTCCCTCTCTCTCCCTCCCACTCCTCTCCCCTTCTTTCCTTCTCCCTCCCTTCTTGCCCTCTTGCAATTAAGATTCAGTAATTGTGTAGCTATCATACAACACTAGGCATTTTATAAGGACCAGGGAGTGTTATAGGCAGTGGGGATGAGGACAGTCTGCAGGGGGCTGGTGAGTGGGTGAGTTCCTTAGGTGGATAGGGAATGCAGTCTAGGCCAAAGGGAAGGCTTGACCAAGAAAATAATGCATTTAGGTAATTACAAGTTGTGAAAGTCCAGCAATGGGCAGATGGTGCAGGGAAGTTGTATGGATAATGAGTGGCTGAAGTTGGGAGCTTGAACTTTCCTTGCATCAGTGGTAACCCACAAAGAGTTCTGGGAAGCAGGATAAAGTTAGAATTCTGTATGGTGGTTTGTAAAATGACCAGGAGGATGCAGGGCAGGAGACTGAGAGGCCAGAGTTCCAGAGCTTTGGAACTAGAGAGAAGAAAACTGTACCACCCCCAAACCCCTTATTTTCTCCTGTCTTTCCTCCTTGGGAAATCAACTCTGATCTTTATCTCTGATAGGTTCTGCCTTTTATCCTTCCATTCATTTTCTTTCCCCCTCCCACTTCTCCTTCCAGGGTCAGCTTCTGTTTTTAAGGATGTTATTGGTTCCCATGGCAACCTAGACACACCAGAGAACTCTTTGCAAGATGCTAAAGTCCAAACAGCACAAGAAAGAGAAGGCAAAGCCAAAGAAGAGGACTCCGCTATCTAGGCACTCTCTCATAGAATGGACCCAGAACTCTCTCACACCAAGGAACTGATTTAGACAGGCCGATACTACAGAGGGAGGAAAAATGGGGAAATGGTTCTGGTAGCTGTTGCAAGGCAGTTTGACACTCTTTTCTGAGGTGTGATGAATTATTTTGACAAATGCATCTTGCCATGTCAGTCAGATATTTTGTGCTTTACCAACCTAACCCCTCTGAGAAGATCGAAGGGTCAGAAGAACAGGATCATGTTTACTATATGCCCCATAGCACTTGACATGGTGGGGCACACTGGGTAAAGGCTCAGAAATACCATTTGAATAAATGAATGAAGCCCAGACACTATACCTGGGGGTATCTATTTGCATATGAGACATGATTAACTTTTTACAGGAAACCCAGGGAAAGCTGTCATTCAAAGTAATGCCTTGGCTGATTCTCCCACTGCTCAATACATCCTTTGAACTTCTCCTGGAATTATCTTTAAGGCTAGTTAATGAGCCACACAAGAATAGCAGCCTTACTACATTATAATCATGGCAGGCACATGGACTCTGCTCTCTTCCTTCTGCAACTCTCAGACTAAGGAAGCTTGTGGGACTCTTTACCCACTTTCAAAGAGTCCTCTTTGTAGATTTCATTTTGCAGACTCAAAATTGTCCATAACATTTTACCTACTCTTATTTTCAATTGGAGAGGGAGAAGAGGGAGGGGGAGATTTTGTATTTGAGGGTCAAAACAAGGAGGGCTCATATTTTCCCAATCCCCTACCATCTTATAGCATATGGATTTATTGAAATTCACAGCGCTGTCTTTCCATTGTGACGATGAGGAGAGTCTGGGTAGGTTTGTAAGAACAAAGGGTTTCACATCCTCCGGAAGTCTTCTTTGAAAACAAACACTGATCTGAAAGGTCCCCAGTTCTGATTGGCGGTAAGTTCTTCCAGGTTTCCAAATGGGAACCCTGCCAGTCCAGTCATCAAGTCTGAAAGCTCAATAGAGCAAGCATGACAGCTGCCTTTTTAAAACTCATAGAAACTCCTGCATGGTGAGAGGCTGGACCAGGCATAGCATAGGTAGTCAGTGCAACAGTATTATGCTCTAGAATACAGTCAGGGACCCCAATCCTAGCTTTCTGTGTGGCCAGGGTCTTCCTTCAGGGCAAGGGATGTCCAAGTCTGTGCTGTGGCTTCATGAGAAGCCTTTTGAGTAAGCCCCGAAGCTCAGACCCATCAGAACAGGAAGCTGATCCTCCCTTGGCATATTGCTGAAGTCTCTTGGCAAAGAAGCAGGTCCTAGCTCGTCAGAAATTCTATCTTCGGCAGCCATGAGCAGATGGATTGGGGTTTCCTGGGGTCAAGCATTTGCACTTGTCCAGCTCCTCCTCCAAAACGGATATTTATAGTTGAAAAACAATCTGTCAATTGGGAAATGTAAGGAATCCTCTCCCCAGGATTAGATCTCCTCAGGAGAACCCGTGGTGGGGGTTCTGTGTACAGAACAAGGCCTCCAGTTATCTCCATGACAATGAGGCTTTGGCATCTTCGGGGCAAAGTTTCTTACTTCACTTGGGTTGTCATTTTGTAGATTTAAAGACACAAAAGGCAGAGGCAGGCAGATTTCTGAGTTCAAGGCCAGCCTGGTCAACAGAGTGAGTTCCAGGACAGCCAGGAGCTACACAGAGAAACCCTGTGTCAAAAAAAAAAGAAAAACTGTAAAAGATCGGATAAAACTATCCGATATATAGCTGGTGGTGCTAAGCAGTGTGCTTCCCAGTTACCAGAATGAGGAACTTGTGTTAGAGTCATGAGCAAACTCCTACCCATCCATCTTCATTTATCTCTGGAGGGATTAACATCATGCTTCGACCAGAATTAGAGATCTTTTCAGGTCCTAGACTACAGTAAAACCAGACAACCCTACAGGGCAGAACTCATTCAAAGGGCTCATCAACCAACAAAATTCACCAGCTCTGGGAGATATCAGAAGGACTCTCTTTCTTGCTTCAAAAGTACAGGTAGAACAACATTCTGAATATTTTGTCATGGGTTTTCCTTTATGTGCAGCTCCTTTTCACCCTACTTTTGATGTGGTGTCAGGCACCCCTGAGGTTAGCTAAATGATGCTCCCTGCCCTCCTATGATAGAGAAAGAAGGCTGCAACCACTTGTCAGTGTCTTAATCTAGGCCACCTCAGATTTCAGAACAGTGAGAAAGCAGTTTCTACTCCTTATAAATTGAGTGTCAAGTTCTCTGTTACAGCAGCAGAAGCAATCCAAGTCAGCAGGACAGGTGTGAGTAGACTGAGGGCCTGGGAAAATACCTTCTCTTCCTGTCACTCCCCATGCTCCCTGAGGCTTGATGAGATTCCAAGGGGACTGAAGGAGATCCCACAAACCTGACTACACAGCACAGAAAAAAAAAAATCTACAGTTCACCAGTGAGGCGGCCTGCCAGAGCAGTCAGAGGCAGGTGGTTTTGGAGCCTCAAAGTCAAATCCCTGTGAGAGCTGAGGCAGGGGCATACCTGGGGACAGTAGAGTGATGGTTAGCTACCCAGATGGACCAACAAAGGGAGGAATAGAAACGGAAGATGGAGATAAACCTGCCATTTTTTTTAAATAGCAAACTCACTTCTGCTACAATGAGCTCATTACCATAATAGCATCAATTTGCATATTCAAAATGGCAGAAAACTGAGGAGCGATCACCTCTTGACAATCAACCACTTTTCAATGGTGTTACAGTGGCAATTACACTTCTACATGAAGTTTAGAGGGGACAAATCCAGAAAAGGAAAGGAACATCACCAGTTGGGAAAGTTGGTGCAACGACCAATCACAACATTTCTTAATCAAATTTAGGGAAGCTACACTACAGCAAAGCAAAAGATTCACCAACATCACTTAAAACCACCTACTTGAAAGTGTGCCTGTCATTGCAGCACTCAGAGCTGAGGGACCAGCAGACCACAGATGTGAGACCATCCTGGACTATATACCAAGGTCTTAACTCAAAAACAAAAAGACAGACAAGCAAAAAGCATAAAAGAAAACAAAAAGAAAAGTGCCTATACAATTGTAACTCTAAATTCTGAAGTCTGGGGATTGATCAGTGAGCTGACTGCCAAGCCTGACAGCCTGAGCTCTCTGTCTTTGGGGTCCACACAAGGCAGGACAAGAACTGTCAGCACCCGACATGTCTCAAGGGAAGAAGGGATGTCTCCAAGTGACAGCCGTGGAACCTGAATGCACAGAGGTTCAGATTCCTTGTCTGAAAAGCAAAAGACTATACAGATCTGGAATCGCTACTGGGACTATGGATTAAAGGCTATCTATCTCCCCATAAAGGTAGGGAGAAGCCCTAGCCCCAGATCTTCAGAATATGACCTTACTTAGAAATAGAGTTCCAAGGATACCATAAAGTGAAGTAAGCAGGAGTATAGACAACTTCATCCTATGTAACTGTCTTCCATAGAAGAAGGGACACAGATAGGCAGGCACAGAGGGAAGAACACAGGAAGCCAGGGAGAAGATAGTGATATATTTATGATCATGACAGAAGTGATATATTTAAAAGCTTAACTTTGCCAGAAATCATGGCAAACACAGATGCTTGCCAAGGCCAGGAAGGATTCTCCCTGGGTGACTGGGTGATGTCAGAGAGCATGACCCTGTTCACACCCCTGCTTTGCATTCTCAGTCTCTAGACCTGTGAGACAAGAAAACTGCTGCTGTTTTAAACCAATGCATTGTGGTTCTTTGTTATGGCAGGCTTAGAAAATCCCTGCTAACTCTTGACTTCATGGTGTCTGAAAAATGTCAGCCACCTAGAAGGTTCTGAGAAACTGGGATTTACACTAAGAAATACTTGTTATTTTATGCTCATCTCACATGGTGACTTGAGATACAAGGAAGGTCTGAGGATCTTCTGTTCACAGACAACCTTGGCTACTGTCAATATTTTCAATCTCGCAATAATGAGAACAACAATGAAAAGAAGTTGTCAATGTTATTACTAGTCTACAGCTCCATTTTTTTTAAAATGGACTGGCTTAATTTATTTTTAGCCTTTGGGGCTTATAACTAATTAGTACAGCTGAATATATATTAACTGCAAATGAACATCTCTCCATCTCCTCGCAGCTCTGAGAAGGGTGCCTCCGTACTTCCTGCATGGTCACATGGAAGTAGCCTGGGATGCAATGTGCCTGCAGGTTGCCATTTCGCCGGCTCCCTTTCGCTGCTTCCTACTCAATGACATTGATATTGACAAAAGTGAGCTCATAAGACCTGCACATGTGTGCTCTGAGGCTTTCATTCCTACCAAATTCTTTATCTCTCATCACAAAGCCTGATGCGTGGGCACAGTTACTCCTTACAGGAACACAAAAGGCCCAAACCAATATCACAGATAGAGGCCCAGGGATAGGAGGAGGGTAAGATAATTGCCCTGAAGTCCTATCAGTCATAAATATGGAACAGGGATTGGAACTTAAGTTCTCAGACTCAAGCACTAATCCTGCAAACTGCCGTTCTCTGTAAAAGTGGTTCATAAAGAGGTTCTGGAGCAAACTCACAGGGTAGGGGAAATGTGATTTCTGTGTGTCAAGAACACTCAGATAGTAATATCTTGTTAATTTTCAGAACAGCCTAACAAACTATACCATTCCTATCTTATGAATGAGGAGGCTGAAGAGTAATGAAATAGCTTGGGAAAGGGCTCTTAGCCATTTTCTCAGACAGGGGAGTTTAAAGGCACATCTTTCTGATTCCATGATGGTGAGAAGGGGGCTTACCAATGGTGCAGTCACCAAGCCAATGGACAAGACCAGAGTTGCCCACAGAACAACCACATAAAACAAAACAAAACAAAACAAAACAAAACAAACGCCACCTCAGTATTCTCGTTTCATTTCTGCCTTGGCAATCTGTTTCTCTCTCTCTCTCACACACACTCTCTCTCTCTCTTTCTTTCTCCCTCACCCTCTCTCTCCTTCCCTCCTTTTCCTTATGTCCCCCCTTCCCTATTATCCCTCTTTTCTGTCACTAATTGAGGCAGGATTAGAACTGTTTCCTGGTCTTTTCTGTGTTTTAGAATAAAGAGATGTCCGGCCTCACACTGGGACAGACAGTTGATGTTGCTCAGAAGTCCAGCATTTACATTACCTAAGTGCACAGCTCTACAAAACGGCAAATTACATGGATGTTACAATCCTGCATAATCCTTCTAGAAAAAAGTGATCAATAATGAAGCAGTGGCCACCCAGACCTGAGTGCCTTATGATGTGGTAAGCTTAGCCTTGGAAGAATATGAAAGGATAGTCACCCAGTCTTAGCTGACCAGCTTCCCCAAGGAAGAAGGGCTTTTCAAAATGGCCTCTGAAGGACAACTCATGACATCCTAGAAGAGAGATGAATATTGTGTGGGAGACTATTTAAAGTCATGGGGATCCCATTTAGAGGCACCAAGTGCTCTACGTACACTCTCTTGCCCTTTCACTCTCTGTTTTGGCTTTGATCCTTCTGCCCCTTTCTTTTGCCTTGACATATTACCTCACCATTTGTTCCTGCCTGGTGCATTCAGAATACAGGCGACCCTGTGGATAACCCCGCTTCGTCGATCTAACACGGAAAAAGCGACTGTTTTGACCACAGTGTTCAAGCAGCATAGTGAGACTCACAGAGCCACTGGATGCTAGTCACATCAGCTAAGGACAGAGGGTCACCTACTTAGGATGGTCTTTAGCTAATGGGATAAATCTTGCAGCTGACACAATGTGAAACTCCTCTGCCATCACACCTGGCAAGGAGATCACAGTCCTCTGGATTGAGGTGACGGGTGTACAGCCGCCCCATCCTTACGCAGCAAATTCACTCTAAGTAATGAAACACATGCAACATCATCCACCGGTATTCTACAGCTCTGTGGGAAGTAATTTCATATACAGCTCTTTATTTTCTCAAACATTTTATCCTGACATTTATTTTACAACCAAATATCAAAGACTTATTTCTCTACAAAGGCTGCATTACGTAGACATGATTTTTCCCTCAAGAAAATGTACCTATAAACAAATCATTGAATGAAAACAGAATATGTTCCGAGTCCCCAATTCAGCTTAGAAGATTACCACAAAATCTCAGTTCACACAGTCACAGACTTAGAATGACTCACAGAAGGTAGATTCTGATTCTTGACACTCATTGAATTAAGAAATGCAGAATAGAATGATAGAAGGGGGGGGCTGAAATGTAGGTCTCCTGCATGCTAAGAAATCACTCTGCCACTGCTCTGCACCTCCAGCTAGATCTGCTCACCTGGCTAGAGGGACCTGGAGTAAACTACAACATCCTCTCAGCAAAAGTTTACTCCTTTGTAAAATGGAAAAGCCTGTTTTCATTAACATAAACACTGCCCACTAAGGAATATACTAATTGGTCAGAGGGTAGCAGTTCTGCCTGGGACAGGACAGCTCTTTTCCGTCTTCTTCACAACACTTACCATCGGTCCCTGAGATAACTGCTAATAACATAAAGGCTCCCTAACACAGACTCTGAAAAGCATAATTTTATAGATAATGCATTTCTACAAATGAATGGATTGGGTGCTCAGAGTAGTCAAATAATTTTATCAGGTCATTATCAGCCTAATGTAAATAGAAATGGCACCAAATCCAAGCTCCTCTTTTACTGGGCCTGGTGCCTTTCCCACCAGCCCTCAGGAAGGATTTCCTGAGGAAAAGGATAGCTCTGAGCATGGTGCCATTTACCTATGGTGATACAGATGTGTAAAAAGCCCAAGAACACATTTCAGCTAAGGGCGATGGCTTCCTCGAGGAGTGGCTGTTCTGTGTCTCTCAGGGCGGGGTAGTTCTGCTTCAAGTGCTGATTTCTTATTCAATGATATCAGTGGCCTAGGCTACAGCTACCAACTAGAGTTGGCGCAAGGAAGAGTGTCACTCTGCCACCAAACAACTGTTCCACACAGGTCAATTTTGTCCCAAGTCATAGGTCCTTGACTTCCAGTTCCAGTTCACTGAGCAAAACATCCTAGCCTGTCCCAATTTGGAACATGGTTTTACTTTTCTTCCATTTCTCCCAACTTAAGAGTTTGGGCAGAGAGGGAAAAGGGGTGGAGAAAGATCCATGAGCAGTTATAAAACTATACACAGAAACTCTGGGAAAAAGAGTTGGAAAAGCTTTCCAACCACTCACCAAAGCTCTCGCTCACCCACGCACTTCCTGACTCGCCCATTCATCTGGTACTTACCTGGGTCCTACCCCATTCTGGGCACCATTTCCATATTTATTTTTGTGTGTGGTGTATGAAAGTACACGTGATCATGTGTGTAGATCTGTGTGGATAGCTGAGCGTGGGTGATGGCTGTGTGCGCACATGCATGCCCGTGGAGGCCAGTGGTTGACCTCAAGTTTTTCTCAGTTTCCACCTTATTTTTGATACAGAATCTCTCACAGAACTTTTGATTCTGTAAAATTAACCAGCTAGAAAGCTCCTGGGATTCCCCATGCTTCTTGACTCCCCAGAGATGGGAGAGCCTGACTTTTATACAGGCACTTGGGATCCAAACTCTGTTCCTCATACATGTACACCAAGCATTTTACTGACTGGGCCATCTCCTTGGCCCTAGACACTCTTTGATAAAACAAAAAATATTTTAAAAATATGCATAAAATACTGTAAAATATCTAAGATGAATGAAATTTCAAAAAATGAAATAATGAGAGATCCATTTTTTTGGTAGTATTCAGATTTGAACCAATGGCCTCTCATGCATATAAGGCAAGCACTTTACCAACTGAGCTACATCCCCAGGCCAGAACCTATGTTTCATATTTTTCCATTTTTGTTTTGAACATTAGTATGACTCATTATGTCACTGAGTCCATCTTTATTTAAAATTTGAAGAATTTCATTAATAATATTCATGTATGCTAAAATTTTGTAAAGACTGTAGATTTGAGGTATTCTTACTGAGAACATACACACACACACACACACACACACACACACACACACACTCGGTGACCAGAAGGGGTAGCCATTGTGCTAATTTAGTTATCTACAGTAATCACTTTAGTTTTGCATTAATAGCAAATATCCAGTTGTGTAGCTTAGGTCTGAAAAGGGAAACAAAATGTTGATATTTTGGTCAGAATGGGTTTTATAATAATTTTTACTGTTTTAGAGAAAACATTGTATTTAATATAATACTATATAAAATTATATGTATTATATATTTCTCAGGGAGTTCTCAGTACAGTGGGAAGCAGGCAAACAACTAATTGAAATGCAATTATTACTGTAATAAAACTATGCAAGGGACAGTGTTGGCACAAAGAGGGAGATTGAGATATACTGTCGACAAGGCAGAAAACAAGGGTGTTCTAGGCTAAAGTAAAGGATGTTCAAGGCCAAAGGAATTCATGGGCTGGGTGTAGGAAAACCCGCCAGGAGCATGAGCTGTCATTCTGACCTTGGGGAGTACACAGTGAAAGCCAAGCAAGTGATGGCAAGTGATGAGCTCGGAGAAGTGGCCAGGTGCCAGGGGTTGCAGATGCAGATACTTCACATTTTACTGTGTGTCCCGCTCTAAGGACCCCCATCAAGCATTAGTCATAGCCTGTGCTTGCAGGAGGAACTCCTCATATCTACAGAAGACAGCATTTCATACAGAAAAGGAGTAAAATCTGACACGGGGACAAAACGTAAGAGGACATCAAGTTCCAGGAAGATGAAGACAAAATCATTGTGGAGTACTGAGGGGACATCACAGAGAACGCATCGTGTGTGGCTGGCACTAAGGAAGTTAATAAAGATCCAAGACTCTGTATCTTCCGGCCCCTCCCGACCTGATGCATGCGTCACTGCGTGCATCACCGTGACTAAACAGCCTCCATTCACTTCTCCTTATGAATGCAGCCGAAGATCCAGCTGAGGAGGAAGGAAGCATCCTCGCGGGCCTAGCCTGGATAGCGGCCAGGCCTCTGAGTCCCTGGAACATAATCGCAGCTGACTTGCCTTGCCGGATGAGCACAGCAAAGAGTTATAAATAAAAGCTGCAACAAGCCCCTCCCAGGACTGCTGTGGGATTAATAAGCCCTAGAGACCTGGCACTTCAAACCCCGCAGAAGCCGGCACTTCAATTGCTATTATGAGCAGGCTCCCAGCTACGGCTCCTTCAGCACATGCTGCTAGATAATCTTTCCCCAACTATTGCTGGAAACCATCAATCACCCAGTGCCTGTCTCCTAACCCACAGCCTGAGATGGATTGTAGGGAAGAAGCTACAAGAACAGTATGGGGTAGGATGTGAAGGGAGCAAAAGATTGCCAGACGGCTGAGTTCCTCTTGCAGGGTGAACAGAAGCTGGCATATAGAGTAAAGCAATGTGGGTTTGAACGTGGCTTTCTCCACCTACTGGTTCTGTGAATCCAGGTAGCTTGAGAGAGGACTATTGGTAACGGTTCCCATTCACCAACTGGGTACATGATAGAATGTGCTTATGCACCCCATTTTAGAGTCAGTGTGACCATGTGACTTGTTTTGGCCACTTAATACGAAAAGAAGAGGATTGGAAATAAGAGCTCTAAAAAACAAGAGCAATATCACCCCCTCCATTCCCTGCTTCGGAAGCAGTGGGGCAAACCTCTATAAACTGTCACTTAGCCTGAGATTTAAAGTTACGAGGATTAAGCAGGGGCCTCTGTTAGACTGCTCCCAACATGACAAGAAACTTGCACTGCTTGAAGGCTGTGAGATTTGTTCTGTGATCCTGAATGGGGCAAGTTAAGCGACATGATCTCTCTGTCTCCTCATGTACCAACTCACACTAACTAATTAGCATGTATTCAGTCCAGAACTACTCAGTGATTGGTAGCTCTGACAATGATTATCATAGAGACTAAGGCTCTATGATCTCTTATGCCAGGCTCGAAGGCTGGTTCCAGTCAAAGTTGGAAGCTTGAATGTTACTCTCATCCAACAGGTATTACCAGGCTATCCAGTGGTTTCGTGACACAGAGACAGCCTTTCCTGTGCCTCAGTTCTAGCAGTTGAGCCTCTGACAACTGCCTGGAGTCCTACACCTCCTCCATGTCATGCTTCAGAAATGGGAACCATATTCTCATGCCATTTCCCATGTTTCTAGTAACAACCTTCATAGTCACTCAAATTTACAACTGATTGTCACATATCTGAGGTTTAGGCCTCTGTCCCTGAATTGTGTCTTTACTTTCTGGTCTTCTTTCCCTGGTGGAAACTGCCTGCCTGTAGAAGTCTGCTGTCATGTTCTGGACACTGCATGGCTGTGGCATCTCAGTCTTGTCTCCTCTAGCAGCTTTCATTAGAAGCCGATGCTGTCTTTCACCTGAAATCTTTTCCAGAGTATGTGAAAGAACTAAGACATGTGCATTCTTGCATCACTTGGCATGCAATAGATCCTCAGAAAACACTGGTTAGATCATGAATGATGTCATAGACTCACTGACCCTTAGTGTCAGAGATGACATTAAGTCTTGTCTTTTTTGGAGCAAAAAAAAAAAAAAAAAAAAAAAACCCTGAAGTCTTGAGTCATATAATCTCTTTAACTTTAGAGCCAGTAATCAGGGTACCGGCTTACTCTGGACTTCTAGCCTAACCCAGCTCAAAGAGACAAGAGAATATTCACTTTCATGCCAGAGTAACACAAAAATCCTTCTAAGGTAATCCACTGAGATGATTCTGCACAAAGTCTTTTCCTTTTAAAGAAGCAAAACCATACATTGAAAAGAAGGCAGTATGACAAAGGAGGAAATAGTTTTCTCTTGTTTATTCTTGATTACGTCAATGTATTAAGTTATACAAGGGGAAATACACTTGGGTAAACACAACAGTAGGTAAAGAAGAAAATGCATCCCAATTTTCTTCTTTTCCCTAAAAGATATAAGGGACATGAACAGCCAGGCTAAATCTGTAGAGTCACCTGGTGATGGGCTTAAGAAGGCCTGTGGCTTCATCAGCCTGCAGAGATGCTCCTGGCTACATCTGTTCCAGATGCTTCATTAGCTGCATTCGTCTCCTGAGTTCACTCTACATCTCTTCCTTGAGCAGCCAGCTTGTCCCTCCATGGGTTCACAGATCTTCCTTGCTCTGCTGGAGCAGGAAGGGGCTTTCCTTTTTTCTGGCACCAGTTTCCCATGTCCTTCCCATATAACCAGACTCTACAAACATCTTGCTTTCTCCCCTGCATTCAATAGCTGCTTGGGCTCACAAAGGCTACATCCTCTCATATCTATGCACAGTCTGTAGGCATGAACATAAACCTATTGACACAGTTCTCATATAAACATACACTTGTTTCCAATGCTCTAAGTCATTCCTGTCTCTAAGCCTCAATTCTATCTGGGTCCCCACCTCATTCCCAAGTTGTTTCGCTACTGTGATACAGAGGTGACTAACCTGTCTCCTCATGTCTCTTTATGCATCAGGCAGCAAAATTATTAAGAGGAGTTGAACACAGAAACACTCTGTCTTCTTGGATTTTCTTCAAGGCAGAGAAGAGCAATCGAGAGAGGACTATGTCTGCATGGGGTCTTTCCTAGAGACTGTTGGTACTATGACCTGGGGAGGGGGCTGTAGACAGTCAACACATCTCAGGCCCTCCTGATGCATGGCTTAACAAAGTTCCCCTCTTCATCATCCTTCAGAGATGCTCCTGGCCACCTCTGTTTCACTAGTTGCATTCTTCCCTTGGGTTTAGTCTACCTCCCTTTGGTAAGCAGCCAGTGTATTTCTCCATAGGTTCCCAGTGATGGGTTCAAGAGAAGCTCCCATAGCTTGGGCTGTGCATTATTAAAACACCCTTTAGGTTCTTCTAAGCAATTCGTATCTCTGGCTGGAGTAGTCTATGATCTTCCTACTTCTTCTGTTAGTACTGAGTCTTTGCCTTGACTGCATCTTCTCATCATACACCTAGGCAGCACTTTTCTGAGTGCTGATCCCTTAGCCTTTAATATCATTTGTTTATTTTGCTTTTAAACATCATCCAGTGGAGAGTTTCATGTTAGTTATGGATGAATTAAGTGTAGCTACAGAGACTGACTATTCAAACTCATGCAGGCCAGAGCTGGATCTCAGCATTCTCTCCCAGTATTTAGTCTCTTCCATGAGAGAATTGTTCCTTGCTAAGTTTTAAGCTGGATGATGATTCTTTTTGTATTTGTTTTGTTTTTGGACACAGGCTTGCATGAAGCTTGATCCTCTCACCTGAGCTCCAGAGTACTGGGGTTAGGAATGTGTACCTCTATGCCTGGCTTTCAGGAGCTCCTAGGTGCATGTAGACCTGTTGTTTACTGGATAATTACTTGCAGCTGCTAGAAGATACACCCATCTGTCCTTTATAATGAAGAAAGGAACATCTATCTATTGTGTCTCTCTAACTGAGAGATCTCCTTTCTACCACATGTTGAATCTCCCCTTTATATACATACATACATACATACATACATACATACATATCTATGTGGAAAGAGACTTGAGGTAGCTATCTGGATGGAAGGCAGGGGTCTTTGAGACTTTGAAGGACGAGATTATTTCTTAGTGTTGCCTCGTGTCTAACTACCACTGTGAATTAAGAATGGTCATGGGGCAAAGTGCTGCTAGAGGCTATGTGACAGCTAAAACCAATTCTGCATCTCCCACCTCATCATTCCTATTCACAATACCATCTACAGCTAGACCCACATTGAGTCAGTCAGTAGAGAAGCAGAAAAGTCAAAGAGAGTGTAGGCTAATCCAAACCAATTCAAGCCAACAGTTTACACCATCAGGGCAGCAACAAAGTAGAGGCTTCTCTTGTATGTAGTCATTTGAGAGTTACCAAGTATCTTTGGCAAATAATATCTACAAAAAATATGTCTAGAGGGGTTTTCTCGGGAGATGTTTCAATCAACTAAGCACGCTTGTCATACAAGCATGAGGACCTGAATGTGAAGACCCAGCATCAACATAAAAAGCTGGTTGGTGGTGGCACATATCTATAACCCCCAGTGCTGAGGAAGTGGACACAGGAGAGCTAGTTGAATGAACCACTTCTGAGTATAATGAGGAACCCTGTCTTAAACAGCAAGGTGAAGATAGATCTATAAAGTAGCCTGATGCTGACCTCTGGCTTAAATACACATGCATACGGGTGCACATGTATGTATATGCAATAAGCATACACACACACATACACACACACCATGTATATAATACACACAAGTATAAGGGTAACACACACACAGACACATACATACACACACACCAGTCTAAGGGTAGAAACACAGCACCTCTGTCAGTCCATTTTAGTTGACAGAATTTAGGAACTCACACAATTTGATAAGTTTTCAATCCTCTCATCACATAAGCATCTCTTAAAAATCAATAAAATTACATCTCAAAGAGCCTGTCCCTCATAGATCCTGTCTGTAGCCAGCCCAGAGTCCTCTTCAGCTTGTGTCCGCCATTGTTTGTCTGAGCAGAGGAGATGCACATGGGTGTCCTCTGCATGACAAGTAGGGCCCTGGATCATTTGTTTTCTCTATGATAGGAAAACATCCTTGGTTCCCATCCACAGCGCTAATGTCCTCCTAGACAGATGAGGCATGGGCAGAATATTT
This sequence comes from Montemys delectorum, assembly GCA_019843815.1. Taxonomy (NCBI): domain Eukaryota; kingdom Metazoa; phylum Chordata; class Mammalia; order Rodentia; family Muridae; genus Montemys; species Montemys delectorum. Next base: position 15,560 of record JADRCD010230871.1, read on the forward strand.
CACACTGATGGCTCAGAGCCTGGAGACGGCAGTGGTGCTGATTCCCTTTCATGACACTTTAATTCTGTAGTAATCGTTCATCTATAAAGCCACCTGGGAGATCTCAGTAGGGCCTGCAAGAGAGGGGCCATCCTCTTCTTAGATACCCTCTGGGATTCTACTTTTATATCTTTTGCAAGATTCCCAATTCCTGGTGTGAATTCTGTTATCTTCCCTCAGTTCCTTAAGCCCTGTGCAGACTTTCTAAAGAAACTGAAAAATTGATTGTACCAACTAGATAATGGAATTGTCTGGAGTTTTCCTAGTAGAGATGTTATCCTGGAGGCTTGAAGAATTCTGCCTCTTTGACCATCTCCCCCTTCTGTAAATCTACCTACCTATCTACAGGAAGGAAAAGGACTTCCTAGTTGCTATAGCCTCCTTCCCACGCTCAGCCTTAGCTCTTGCTGTCCAACAGCTAAGCTTTTCCCTATGCCTTTGCTTTTCTGGTCATCCCCTGTGATTCACCCTTCCCCTTATCACCAAGAGTCTACCTTACACTTCGACTTCTAGCTCCTGTGCTGCTTTGAATTCCTTTTCTTTGTGTTTAATCATATGTTACATTGTATTGTTATCTGTTTCAAGTTTATGGTATTAGTCGTCCTGGGGAGATAAAAATTCTCTTAGGACAAAGAATCATTACTGAGAATAGATGTTTAGTGATTGCCCAGGAGTGGTAGGGAATAAGTCACTTGGAGAAGATACAAAGAAAAGCCACAGAATCATAGAAGATTAAAGCTAGAAGGAGCTTGAAGGTTGTCTAGGGTATTCCATTTTACAAATGAGACGAACAAGTCAACGTGAGAGTCTTTCACATGTGTACAACCAAGCCAATGATGAAAATGAAGGCTGCAGGGAGCCCTGTGTCAGAGCTCTCTTCTGTGTCCCATGTTTGGCCTCCGTAGGAGCTCAGCATCACAGACTGCTTCCTAAAATGAGGCGAATGGAGAAGACTGAGTTCTCAGATTCAGGACTTAGAGACCTGAGCAGCTGTTTCCTCTCTCAGCCCCTTAGAAGAGCAGCCTCTGACTGGCCTCCTTTGACTTCCTTTCTGTCTTCAGCATCTTTTCCTCATTCAGGGTTTCACTTTTCACGGTTTCAGTTATCTGAGGTCGATGCAAGCAAAAACCATCACATGAAAACTTCCAAAACAAAATAATAGTTTATGAGTAGACGTTTACACTATTTTGAATAACATGATGAAGTCTTGAATTCTTACCTTTGCAATTTGTAAACATTTTTTTGAAATTTAAATAATTAAAATGTTTAGCCACTTTCCTTTCCTCCCTCCAACCTTGATCATGCACCCCCTCTTGATTGCTCCCAAATTCATGAACTCTATTTCATTAATTGTTGCTACATTTTTGTATGTGTGAATGTGCGTACCAACACAACCCACTCGGTTTGCATGACGTTACCAGTATGCATATGATTTTAGCGCTGACCACTTGGTATTAGATGGCCAATTGGGGGCCTCTTTTCCAAGGATATTATTTTTTTCTGCATTTATCATTTCTAAGTAGCCTGTAAGTCTAGGGTTGAGGCCTGATGAGAAGAATCAGAGGAGAGGGCATTTACTGTGAGATTTTGTCTCCTGAAAATGTCAGAGAAGCCACACCATGAAGTCTTACCACCAAGACCTGAACAAGGATAATGTGGTGTACCAGTGATATATATATATCATATATATATATATATGATATATCACTGATATATGATATATATATATGATATATCACTGATATATCATATATATATATATATATATATATATCACCTAGTAAATATCTTAGTTATCAGAGCCACTACCAACCATGTTAGCAAAGTGCTTAGTAAGAGACCTAAAACTCAAGAGTAATGACGCTGGCATCTGGTTATGACAAATAGAAGTTGTAAAATTATAAAGCTCTACAATTGGAACAGCATACAATACATACAGCGTTTAGTTCTATCCATGGTTTTAGGCATCCACTGGAGGTCATGGGATGCATGCCTCCTACTAGTGTTTCATAATTCTTCAAAACTATCAGGAAGGATTGGTTTGAAGTGAATAAGGCAAGAGAGACAGGCTATAAAAGAAAACTGGCCGTGGGCTTCCGCCCTCAGTTCATGATCCAGCTAACTAATGATGGATGGGGTTTGCTGAGTACTCAACAGATGCCAGCATTCTAGCATTTTACACATCTTCCCATTCACTACTCACACCCTCCATATGAGGTATGCAGTGGGCGTGCTCATCATGCTAATTTTATGGAGGAGGAGGCCGAGGCAGAGAGATTAAGCAACTTGTGATGGAAGGAGGAGGAATGTAATAACTGAGAAAAAGGAGCTGTCAGATTTCCGTGAGTCCCGTGCTATTCTAAACCTCTAGTTTCATTGTAAAATTCACATGAGCTTAGAACCACAGTGGGAAACAGTAGCCCAGGGGGTAAATATTTGGTGTGACTACAAAGTGTTGAAAAACAGAAAGAAAAAAGATATGAATTTATGAATAATATTTATAGTTGGATAATGGCATAAGAATTATTGATTTGGGGGTTTCCCTTGGAAGATTGGAAGAAATCCTGGACCTGGGCTTTTATATAGCAAGAACAAACTGGAGCTGAGGGTGGCAGATTCTTGGCAGACTCTGGGGTTCCCCATAACCCTCACTTCCTGACACTTCTAATATAGAAGCCAAGCTCATCTGTCAGAGTGCCTGGTGCCCAGAATCATTTCAGTCTGAGACACCTCACCAGGGACATTTGTGCTGCTTGGGGAATGAGTCTATAAATGAAACAGGAGTCTTCTGAAAATCAAAGATCTTTCTAAATTGAAAGGATGGAAATTGTCAAAAATAACAAACCCTTTTTTTCCCAGTGTATATGTGTGTGTGTGTGTGTGTGTGTGTGTGTGTGTGTGTGTGTGTGTGTGTAGGGGGGATCATCTGAAAAATTTCTCAAGAAAGAAACTATTTGGTGATATGGAAAAATCAGTCTGTGTTCTGCAACCCTTGAGTGGCGGCTTCAAGCATTCAAACCTTGCCAAGCCAATTTTCCCCTTTCAGATTCAACGCTGCTCCATTTATCTCAGTGGGGACTAAAGACCAGCAGAATTTGAAGTCATAAAACTGAGCCTCTTTGAATGATTTTGGTCAAAACAGCTCCTTTGTCAGCTGCAAAGTGTGCTTACTTAATGTTCTTCTGCTCTCTGAAGACCCTAAAGAGAAATTTCTAAAATTTCTCCAAAAAACATTTCACCTCTGAGCCGATTATAAAACTGGAGAATTTCATTTGGAAAACAGGCGCATATTTCAGAGCCTTATCGGCTCTAGAGTAGAGGACATTATAGCGGAAGCAAGGTTCTCCCTCCTTGCTTTAACTAAGTGAATGCTTTCGTGATCACCACAATAATGATGCTTTGATTTACATAGCACCATTTATTCTTCAGAGGCCCTCAAAATGATTTACAGACATTATCTCATTAAATCCTCTCTAACATCCCAGGAAGGCAAATAACCTCAAGAGAGATTATTCCTAGGAAAAATGACTCTCTTCAGCAGGACAGAGGTGAGATGAGCTACCCATGATCCTAGTCCATGTAGCCCTGTGACAAGAAGCAGAGCCTGGGTTTGTACAAGGCCAGATGGAGCCTTGTGTAAGGATCGCTGTCTCCTAGCTGATGTAAGACTCAACTGTGTTCCCCATGTGCCCATATGCAGCTTCCAGAGGCCTGTGCAATGGGAAACCACGTCTGGATCTTCCCATCTGAAACTGTTTTTAGATTCTGTGGATAGAAGGGACATTCACTGGCTCTTGCCGAATGCATGAATGCTAGTTTAGTCTTAAGATGTCCAGCTGCACTTCATTACTCTGAAAGCTCAAATTGTACCCAGGAGATGAATTTTCCTGTTTCCCTTTGCTTTGGAAACACTAGAGTTTGTTCATAAGTTCTGATACCTAATAATGATTTCAAGTGAGGAAAGAGGCCTATTTCTTTGGGATATTGAGGCAAAGCTCTTTTCGAAGCATTCTAGCATTGATACATTGACCTCCAGGACAAAGGGCTGAGCTAGAAAGATCAGTAGATAGCATTAAGAAAAGAATAAATGGATTTCAATAGAAATGTCAACCATTGGCTCTTCCAAAGTCAAATTATTTTAAGTTTTACTGTGCGTGTCATTGACATAGACAGGCAAGGATTATCCTAGGTCAGAGGAGCTTCTTTTCACAGTGGGATGCAGTCAAAGGAGAGATGCAGAACTAAACAATGTGCTGAGAATAAGAGACTTAGTGCTCAGCCCATGAGACATTGGCATCAACTCTTCCCAGTACCATCAAGGATCAGGAAGCATCACGGGGTGGGAGGTGGGGTGGGGGTGGAGACAGAAAGAATACAAGAGCTGAAGGATTCAGAAGAGTGCTCTGAAATGCTGTCTTCTAGACAGGTTGTAACTATCACATCCATGAGCTCAACAGTAGCTGAGATTCCTTTCATAAAATGTGCATAAGATCAAGCCTGCCAAAATTCTGGCATAGACAGGGCAGATAATCTCTAGCTTTCACCTCTTCCTGAGAAACTATTTACAGTTCATAGTTTCTGGAGTGGGAGAATCATTCATTTTGGATAGGATATGGCAATTGGTAGAATTCTCGTGTTGCAGTCAATGGTTCCACACTCATGAACATATGAACAGCTCTAACCTGATTTAGTAGGTTATTAAAAACAAAAGACATGAAGTTGGGACAGAGTTATGTTGGGAAAGAAATAAAAAGTAATCAATCCTACTCCCGATCCAGCACCCCTGTGATGGGTATCATATGTATGCCGAGTATGCCATGTATGCCCCATAGCACAGGTCACTTATTAACTGGATCTGCTTCCTTGAGTTGCAAGGGCCATCTCTGATTCAGAAACTTTTATGAGGGGAGACCTATTTTGGTGGTCTACCTCAGGCCCTCCATATGTTTGAAGCTGGTGTTACTTATGGAAGACAAATGGTCTGTCTCCACCACTCGTTTGAACCTGCTCTCCTTCCCTTCCCCACAAATATCTAAGAAACATATGGTGCTAGTTTCTACAGGACATAGAGTTTAAATTAAATACTGTGTTAATTTGTGCTGATATAATACAGTTATAGTTTTAGGACCCATACTTTCTAGGTCCTAGAAATGGGCCCCGAGTATATGTGTGTGGAATATACAGATGCTAAATAAGTGAGAGGCATATATGAAATGATGATTAAAATCACAATCAGAAAAGATTATGAGATTCTAACATATAGGATTATATCAACACACATATATTAGGAGGGTGTATGTGTGTGTGTGTGCAAGTATGGCTCTACAGTTATCACGGGGGCATATGGATCTCATAGTGGCCCTAGAGATTTTGGTGAAGGGGGGAGGGGTGGAGGGAGAGAGAGAAAATATTTTACAAAAATCCCAAGTCAGCCAGTCTCTATTAATTCAAACACCCAGTTATGATGAATGCGACTCCCCCAGTCACTGTATAAAATAGCTCGAGATTCCTAAGTCTTCATGTTTTTTGGAGTGTTCTAGTGAAAAGTAGGCTACGTGGGGGACAGCAGACATGCAGCTGGCTGTACTTGCGGGTCTCTTTGGGTTGATGTGCCATTAAATTTAAGTCTCAGATCTCTAGTCCTGAAAGCCTCCATAAGACATGCTCAGCGCTGGAGAGGCAGGATGGAGTGGCGCTTCCAGATCCTCTCATGTCCAGTTTATCACATGAAAGGAGCCCTGATGAACTGGATCCCTGCAGACCCAGGAGACCCTCGAAGGAGGAAGGTTGAGGATGCAATGAGGTGGAGGAAGGAAGATCAGAGGCAGAGGAAGTTGAATTGTTTGTCAGCTTGTGGGACAATGACTGGCAGAAGAGTCTTGGCCTACCCAACCAGAGTTCTTTGCAGGCCATTGCTACCCCTTACAGATGCTAAGGGGGCAGGAGGATCACCCCTTTCAGAACTGTAGCAGTCAACACACTGCCAGATGATACAACCTGCTAACTGTACAACAGCCCTGGGAGGCAAATATGCCTCTCTTTCAACCTCAAGTACTTAAAGTACTTGGTAGAGTTGTGTTTGCATTGCCATGGTGATAGAAGCAGACCATGAAAGCCTTACCGCAGACACAGGAAGGCTTTGGGGGTCTTAAGGGTTTCTGTAGGCCAGTGCAGGAAGTAACTCTCATATCCACAGAAGGATTAGTGGGGCTCCACCAACGAGGCCTTCTAAGTACTGTGCATTCATGGTCACTGGGCAGGGCTACCTGTGTGCTAGCAAAATTGGCAGCATCCTAGCAAGTGCAGGCCAAACTGGCAAAGTCCTGAGGCTGGCAGCTCCATCAAGGGCCAGAAGGGGACATACAAGTTGAGGCAAGATCTGCAGAGCTAACTAACACACACCCTGGCAGGCCAGTTTCCCTTGACGGCAAACGCAGTCCTCACAACTATTTTTCTCCTACTTAAGTAAACAAAAACATGTTTCCCAGATAACAGGAGGACTTTTTCACGGCAAGAGGATGCAACAACTCAGGCAGTAGGCAACACAGTGGCTTGGAGAAAGAGGGTGGGTACATTATCCCTTGGGTTTGCTTTTGACTACATAGCTGTATAGGTGGGCACCCTATATTCCCAGTGAAAGAAGTATGTCGTCATTGTGGCATATTGGAGGGGTCTGTGAGCATAGTCTCCTCTGCTACTCTTGACGTCCAAGTGCCAGCTGCAGATGTGCTTTGGATTAACAGAAAGTAAGCAGCCTTTGTTTAGGTTAATTTTGCTAGGAGATGAAGTCGTATGGCGTGTAACAGAAATAGCACATGGTTTCAACTTATTTACCCATATTATTTTTCTGTGTGCAGCAATATGTTTGCTAATGCAGAAAGTAGAACACACAGAAATGCTTTTACCTTGTCCTCAGTTTATGTCAAGCTGATTTCGACAGCCTAAGCAGCTACAGTTGGCAGAGGTGTTTGGGAAAAACCGCCGTATTCCTAATGGCACCACAGAGAAAGAAGGGCATGAAAAAAAGAGAGAAAGAAAGGCTCCACACTAGTGCTTACTCAGAGGACTGGTTAGGGGTGAAAGATACAGAGGGGGGCTGAAAAGTTGAAGTCTGGCCTTTGTTTCTCCAGGCTGGCCATTGTTGACTATGGCTAATATTTACACAGAAGCTATTCATTCAAACTGCTGTGTATGCATTTCTTTGGAGGGCCCATGTATGGCTAGTCAGTGATTAACCACTTTAACAGATGAGAAAAGTAAAAGGGCCCAAAGCTTAGAGCCTTGGGTTCTAGCTCTAGTTTTATAAGGTTAGAAACTGCATGATTTTGTAAATATCCAGCTAAGCAAGCTTGAATTTCTAGCTCTAAAAATGAAACTAAGGCTGAGTCCCTAGAAGACTAAAGCAGAAAGACTAATGTGGGTTTGAGGCTGTCCTGCATACGTAGTAAGTTCTGGATCAGTTTGGGCTATAGAGTGATACCTTACCTCAGTAAAAATGATAGAAATAACAGTATTTGTTAATAGGGGGATTAAATACCACTTGACATGCTATAGGAAGTTATGTCATGTACAGACAGCAAACAACTAAGATTCACCAAGTACCTTTTTATGTACCAGGCACTAAGATCTGCTATCCACAGAAGGAAGCTGTTCCTGCGTGGGACTTGCTGATGATGTGTAAGATGAGGAAGTTGTATTCCATTATCACTATGGTGCTCTTCAGCTTTAGGGCTCTTTTTCATTCTATTCATATCTAAGGGAATAATAGAATTTTAGAGGGAGGAACTGTGGGGAAGACAAGAAATATGCATGCAAAACACATAGAGACAGAAAAGAAGCCACCGAAAGACATGCCCACCACAGGAATAGCATCTCAGGAGAAATGTTTAGGCCCACTGATGGCCTACCTCAGCACCTCTCTGTGCAAATCAGGGAGCTTGGGGGATCCTCCGAAGAGACCAGGCAGCAAAGGAAAAATGACAAGGATTCTTCTGCCTACTGGGGTTTGAAGGTTTATGGGTCTACTTTAAATTAGGAAGATAAGTTTTTGCTTCCCAGGCTTTTGCCAAGAGAATATATCCTCAAACTGCCTGCTGCTCAAGTCTAATTAAAGACTCCAAGGAAAGAAATAGGTTTCTAGTAATTGTCAGAAGGATATGCATTCTACTTATTCCTCTCTATATCTCTACTCCTCAAATTATATCTGGTCTTGTTAAAACATAGATTATGGCCCCACCTGTGGCATTTCCTATTCAGCCAGCCTGTTCAATGGGGGAATTTGCATTTCTAATAAGTTCCCAAGAGCTACTGATGTTGCAAGTTTGAGGTTATGTGTGAGAAGAACTGGGTTGAAAACCATCAGGTGTATTATCAGGTCAAGCCTAAAACAAAGACATGTATCCTCCGAGCACAGGGTTTTGATCCCCAATCTTTAAGGATCGTCTATTGAGTTCCTTTCTGACACTATGCCCTTCTCTGGCATTGAGCAATAACAGAAGTAACAGCCGTAAGACATTTCTGGCATCTTGACGCTTTGAAATTGTTGAGAGTGTCAGCTCCTACATCTCCTGATGTCCTTTTATTAGAATACTGAGAAAGAAATCTTTGTCAGTTCTTAGAGCAGGAAAAATAGCTCAGGTTTTTTTCCCCCAGAACAGTGTGGATGTTTGTTCCTTTTGGTTTATAGGACTTCATTTGGCAACTAAAATTCTAAGAGCAATAAGAAGCCTGTTTTTTTGTTGTTATTGTTGTTGTTTTGTCTTGTTTTTTTTTTTTTAATAAATAGCACAAACCCTGTGACATGCAGTTCAGGATACTGATGTGTCTGAATTTATTTTTATTCAGTCATTTTCTTCTGAAATTTTTTTCAAATCCTTCCTAGAATGGGGGGAGGGGAATAAACAAACACATAAATAATAAAATAAATGATAGAGAAGACCATGTGCACCAGTTCCAGCAAGGCAAGAAATAATCGAGAAACAGAAGTTGGTATCAGTAAACATGTGTTTCTGTCTGTTTTAGTGTGGTGGGTGACAAAAGCAATTTACTCAGGATCCAGCAGGTACGTGTTGGCATTGTAGCACACATCTGTCTGCTCCAGGGACAGGAGGCCTTTTGGCTACTCTTTCCTGCTTCCCATGAATTAAACGTTGAGATAACTGGGCTCCTGCCTTGCGTGAGGTATCAGGTTGTGTAACTTGAGGAATCGGTAAAATGAGTTTGCTTCAAGCCTAGTTACTTCTGCTCCCAAAGGAAAGGGCAGGGGTTCAGCACAGATGTGGAAAAAAAAATGTGGTGAGGTGGCCTGAGTCATTAATAAAGAATGTTTTCAAGTCGGGCGGGAGAATGAGAATTCTTCTTCCTTCTCAGCGGACACTCCAGCCTTAATTAAGTGGACACCAGCAGGGCAAGTACTGTGAGATTTTTATAGAATACAAAAAGTGATGCCTTGGTGAATTCAGAGTGAAGACCACAGGGTCTGGGGCGTGGTTAAGCAGGAGGCCTTGCCTACATATCCATGTTTCAGTGCCTAAATCTGGAGGGCAGGGGAGGGCTGGCTATGTGGTAGACGATGTGCACCATTCTGAGCATCTGAGAGAAGTAGAAGGGTTTGGAGAGCCCTCTGATTAACTCAGAGCTTCACCCCTTCTAAGAGGACTGAAGGATGTGGTATGTCCTTCCTCTGGCCCACCACTTCCTTCTGTGTCCTGTACTCGGCATGCCAGATTGAAATTACCTGTCCCCAGTTAAAGGGGCTATATGCCGTGCTCTTTCAGGGACAGATCTTTAGAGAAGATTCCAGCTCTGTCAGCAGGGAGGAGAATTATTCTCAATATATTTCTGATAGGATACATTCTAAAGCTTTTAACCCTTCCTGTGCAGGTCTAATGCTAATTATCTCTGAGTCCTATGTGAGGACCCACCAACCTCCATACATCTTAACCTTGTGGAGTGGAAGAAGCAAACAGGAGCAGGCTAGAGGTGGGGAGCTAAGGACAGCAGGGACTCTCCTCTCCTGGATGCTTTCTCCTCATGAATTCTTCAAGCAGCACCCAGAGGAGGAGATGGGCTGAGGGAGGCCCACCCTCCAACCAGCTGCATTAATCACACTGCATCCCTTCAGCCCCACCAAGATGGATGGCCAGTGCTCAGGTGCCTTCTAATAATAAGCTTAATTCAGCACTTCTCAACATACACACAGTAGCTCTCTCCTTTTGCAGTGAAGACTGGCTCCAGAAGCAGCATTTACATCAAAGGCCCCCAAAGGCACAAGGTGGGTTCCTGGGGAAGTCTGAGTTGGGAAAACAAAGGTCACCCAAGGTCACAGTGGTAAGGTTGAACAGTAATGAACAAAAGCTCACTTCATGCCTGATGTTATCTGGCTGCTCGGAGAGGAAAAGGGATTAGAGACAGACAGGCTGACTCCTCTCTGCTCCAGTTTTTCCAGAACTTATGCCTGAGCCCTCTGCCTCCTTTGTTGAAGTCTCATTTGTCCTCAAAGAGCTGGTGTGCTTTGTGTACCTCTGATGGATTGATTCTGCTCTCAGTAAGACTTTCAAGAGCGACTCCTGTGCACCTCCTATCTGTGTGCCTTAGATCCTAGGTTTTCTGGCACCATCTCTCTGTCACCTTCAAAGCAACAGAGGATGTCATCACTGCCTATGACCCAAATCTTGTGTGCAAGTACCTGGGGGAGGTACTTCCAGAATCACACAAAATGTAGTTTTTTTCCCTAAGGAGTTGAAGGTAGTGGGGAGGAGAAAACATACATAAATGGAGAATCCAGAGAGAAGAGCCTGCAAGGCTCTAATGAATAGACTGGCTTGGATATCTTCTTTTTCTCTTCTCCAGGGTACCAAATGGGAGAAATGTGGGCAAACAGTGGGATGGTGACATGGTGCTGGTAGCCACACCTCATATAAAGAATTATCTAGAAATAAGTAGTCAACCCAAGGAAAATCATAGTCTGTGGAGTCAGAGAAACTTTGAATTCCAGTTCCTACATTTATTTGATGTCTGACTTCTGGAAAATTATTTAACCTTTCTGATTTTCAATTTTCTCGTCTAAAGTGGCTCTGATAATATCTCTGTCCCTGTTGAGAGATTTGTTTGCTTGAAGGAGGTCAAGTATCCAGCACTGTGTGTGGGTCAATATCAGCACTTTCAAAACACCAGTTAATTCGTGCACTTACTTGTTCATTTGACAAACACATAGCAAGCATCCACTGGGTACCACACATTGTTCTAGGCCTTGCACACACTGAGCGTGAATGAAAAGCAGAATTTTCTCCTGCATAGACATTCTACTGTGGCCAGGGGGAATAGATACATGAGTGGGTCATTCTTATTCGTTCTGTTACAGCCAAGGGAGGAGGAAAGGATAGCCTGAGCTATGGGAGACTCAAGATGTTCCCATTTTATTCTTAAATTCCTTCCCTGACATTTGTTCTTCTCCCAGTCCTTCTTTTTAAGATTATCTGTGAATTGATTATTTTTCCTTTTGTGGATAAATCTTCACTGACCTAAGGAACTGCCCTTCTTGCCATCTGCCCAGCCAGCCAGCAGGATCACAGTCTCATCTTTCAGGTGATTTTTTTATTCCCTGCCTGGATGTCCCCTTAATTCTTCAAAAACAAGCTTAACCCTTTGATGACTCTATGTCACCTCACCAACTATTCATCATGGAGCTGGCAGCAGAGATTTAGTGTTAGGAATGGTTTAGGCAAAGCTGTGGATCAAAAAAAAAAAAAAATCTTGCTATTGAGCTGAGGGGTACAAGAGTCAGAGGCAGATTGTACACTCTTTGTCCCATCTACTCCTTTTGTTCTTAAGCAGACAATAATTTATTTGCTGTGGACTGAGATTTATTTCATGACTTACAGGATTAGAAATTTGGGGGCAATAAAGATTTGTCAGCGTATTCAGACCTGTCATCTTCTGAGTGCCTTCTTCAGGCGCCAATGTTTCCTTAACTGTCCAGATAAGTCTTCCAGACGACTGCCGGGCCCTCTGTCAGGGGAGCAGCCTGCTTTCTGTTAGCAAGGCTCAGTGGATGGCTGTGGCATGCAAGAGTGGTGCTCAGCTTCAGAGAAGCCAAGAACTGAGTGGAGAAGGGTACCAATAGACTGCAAGGCATGAAAAAAAAATATTTGCATACAGCATTAACTCTAAAGCTAGTATGATGGTCCTTCAGGCCCTGAAGGGCCTGCTCATGACAGGGGAGAGAGGTAACAAGAAACAGTTGGAAGAGACATAGAACTTGAAAGTATTGTACTTCTCCTTGCCTCTACATTCTTACCTGCAAACTGAATACCTAGGAATAGGCTGGTAAGCTTCCTGAACTGGAATTATGGTAAGTTGCAGACTCTTGTCTGCAACAATTCAGGGGATGTTGTGTCTAGACTTCATTTCTCACTACTTGCCATGAGCCTTGACTCTGTCTTGTACTCTTAGATGGTGGAGAGTTATTAAAGCTGAGTGGCTTGAGATCACAGGTCATATTCAGAACTTGGCAGTAGTTCAAGGGACTAGATGTGTCATGCCAGATGGTAGCTACCTCCTTCAGTTTCTATAATCATAAAAGAAATCTTTGGCATAAAGGAAGCGTGCATGATTCAGTGGCCCAAGCTTGTCATTGCAATGTGCTTGGAACACTTGGTTGTTTTCTTTGTTTATTTGGTTGGTTGATTGGTTGGTAGGTTGGTTTTGGTAGTTTTTCAAGACAGGGTTTCTCTGTGTAGCCCTGGCTGTCCTGGAACTCACTCTGTCGACCAGGCTGGCCTCGAACTCAGAAATCCGCCTGCCTCTGCCTCCCAAGTGCTGGGATTAAAGATGTGTGCCACCACTGCCCCTGTAATGTGCTTGGAAGAGTAATGGAATGAGCAACTTTTGAGAGAAGGTAAGGACTTTAAAAATTTCTTCAATTCTGACCAACGGGCAGAACTCGGCCCTCCTCTCTTTCACTACTCCTTGCTCTAAGTGTTTGTCGTCTTCTTTACAACATGGTGTGGTCCTAAGGAGACTCCACTCATCTGATGTCTCCTTCCTGTGCAAAGATCAGACTCAGCCAGACCATGTCTGAGAGTTAAGATAGGTGTTATATAATACAATGTACTGAGGGGTGTATCACAGGGAAAGTCTAGCAGTCATAGAGTTGTGCACAATAGATTTAAGCCTGAGTAGAGTTTATCTCAACTCCATGTACCTCAACTTCTTTGTTTTTCAAATTGATTTTTCCATCTACTTTATGTGTATCCATAATGCACATATGTACATTTGTATGTTTGTGTTCATATGCATGCATGTGCATTGCACAGGTCTGTGAGATCAGTCACTGTCTTTGGGTAATAACCTCAATCTCCATCATCATCATCATCATCATCATCATCATCATCATTATCATCATCATCATCATCTCTGTCACTGAACTTGAAACTCACTGATTCAGTTAGGCTAGCTGGACACTAAGGGATTTGCTTGTCTCTGCTTCTCCTAGATGCCTAGATTTCAGGTGTGTATCAGCATGCCCCAGCTTTTTACACGTGTTCTGGGGATTTGATTTCAGATTCTCATATTTTCAAGGTAAGAACTTAATCAAGTAGGCCAGCCCCCCACCCCAGTCTTCATCTGTGAAACTGACATGGTACTAACTGCCAAAGAAACTTTCCCTAAAGGTTAGTGGGGTCAGGTACTTAAAGGAATCATGAAAGTTCCATCGCAACCCTGTACAAGTAAATTATTTAATCCACTTTGACTCCCAGTGGGTCATGCGAGTGCTCTGTATCTGCCCCAGAGCTTTCTGGATTTGCGAATGAAAGACACACACACACACACACACACACACACACACACACATATACACATGTTTGCAAGCAAACTAATTTTGATAGGCCTTGACTAGGTCAGTGGCTGGTCATGTGTAATCCTCCATGCAGCTAGCATATATTTCCCTTTGGTATTCCTGGCTTAACATCTTCTAAATCTATATTTTTGTCTTGCTGCCCTGTTACCTTCTGGGCAGCCCACCCCCCATAGGGCCAAATTCCCTTTCTATCTACATTGTAGGATGCTTTCTCTCCTGCAGCTCTTATACCTGACCCTTCTCCCTCCTAGCCATGGTGATTTCCCCCTCCTCCTTCTTCTTCTTCTTCTCCTTCTTCTTCTTCTTCTTCTTCTTCTTCTTCTTCTTCTTCTTCTTCTTCTCTCTCTCTCTCTCTCTCTCTCTCTCTCTCTCTCTCTCTCTCTCTGTCCATCCATTGCCCATGCAATCTAAAAGTCCCACCCCATCTCTTTGCCCAGCCATTGGCTGTATGGCAATTCATTATTATCAATCAATGGCAGCTGGGGTCAGGGGCCCTCAGGTCTGGAAGCACAGCTTTTGAGAGTTAAAATAAGACAAAGCATTGGAACTAATTCTCAACACAGCCCCTTAACTGATACATCAATTGCTATTGAGCTTGGTCAATTCTGTGGTCAGAGAGGACAGAAGAGGCTCTGGGATACGAATCTACAGTGTTCCACTGGGAAGACCCAAGGGGCTTCACTGTCTGAACAAAGATAGCACTTTACCCTGGACACCCTGCAGGGTTTTAGAGGTCTTTGCTGACCCAGTTCCTATTCTCTAACAAAGGAATCCAATCATTAGTTTCTTGACGGTACACTTTGCATTGGAAATATAGCACACGATGAAGCTGGCTGCGACCAATGGGGAAAGATAAATTGTCTAGAAGACAGCGTTGAGAAAACAGCAGATTTCATGTGCCTGCCTGACTTCTACATTTGCTGAAGCTAGCTTAGAAGAATAAATGAAGAAACACAGAACTGGATTCCTTTAAATGAAGTCGTGGTCATGGACAGATCAGAGGAGTAAATGCACTGGTCGGTAGAAAGTTAATAGAAGAAAATACGATAACACATTTTTGACCTTGGGATCAGGGATGAGTTCTTGTCTAAAACCCCCAAATCATAGCAGATGAGGCAAAAGTCTAAACTTGACTAGTTAGAGATTAAAGCTTTATAGGTAATGGTGACTGGTGACACCAACAGAAAATATTCCTTCTAATTTCTAAGACGGACAAAGGACTAATAAATGGCACCAGAAGTTTCTGTGAGCCAGCAACCAAGGAAGCAGTGAATAGAAGATAAGACTAGAAGGTAAGGAGAAGATTCAAACCCAGAGCTTTACAAGCCCAAGAAAATCAAACTCCTTAGCAGCCACAAATATGGAAAGGGAAAAAACTAGGGTACCAATTACAGCTTTGGGGAGTAGCAACAATAAAGAAAAAATGGAAGATGTCACATGTTGGCAGGAATACGAGTTATCAGAACCCACGGGCCTGCAGTCAGGGGTGGTTTTCTGTACAGTACAGCCATTCTAGAGAGCAGTGTATTCTCGGTCCCAACATCCCTGTCCCTGACCCCAAGAGACCCTCCCACAGTCTGCAAGAGCCGGCTGGGGGCTGCTCCTCAAAGCACTGCCATCTGCTGGGAAATGAGGTGAAGATTCTGAGTGTCTCTGGGGAATGCATAGGTCTAAGGCAGCCCAGACACCTCAAAGCTGCAAGTAGTATATGCCAGCCATCTAAAGTAACAGGGACAGAGCTTCCGAAGCATGCTCAGGAGACTAAGGAAGAACTTGAAGGATGAGACTCACATCAATAGGAAACACAAATCTATAACATGCATATATGTCTATTCTTATGTATATAAAACACACCAGTACCTTTGTCTATGGAGGCAAGAGAAGGTGTGTGAGGATAAACATCAATAATTAAATAAAAAGGGGAAATATAAGCATTAGAAGTGGGGTTCATGTTTTCTCAGTTTGCTGAGGTGAAAGGGACTTGGTAGAAAGACGTTTGTGACAGTCTTTGGTAGAAGGGAACAAAGATTCCATAAAATGGTAGCAGGGCAGAGTAGTGGGACAGCCCAGGAAATCATTTCCTGGAAGTACCTTTTGAGTGTCCCTAAGCTATTGGGCTTGACTTGCTCTTTGCAAGCTTGGAGACAAGTTTCTATCATAGGGCAGGTGACAGAGACCCTAGGGACTGAACTGAGTTAACGGAGATGCATGTCAAACAGGTGGCTGTCAGATGACCATCTGATCAAGATACAATAAAAAGGAATTGTCGCAGAATCAGAACACTAAAAGCTGTCTGATTAGTGCAGTCCCTTCCCGTGGTCAAACTACACAGGAAGCCAAATCATAATCAGAAGGCTCCTTTGATGGGGACTGAGATAAAGCAAAAGGAATTTAAGTAATCTTCAAAGAAGTCACTTAACCAGAAGCGATTGATGGATTGTCCCAGGACAGGGACAGTCTTGCTGATGGGAACATAATAGTAGGATTATATACCTGTTGTAATGGGGACACATATAGAATACCAAATTAAATTCAGTTTGGTAGGAAGAAAAATAGGCCGAAGACTGGGACCTGCACAATTCTAAACACAAGTAGAAGTCCAATTCCAGACAAATAATATAACCAGTCACCTCTGGAAAAACAGATCTCAGAACAAACCTGCCTAGGTCCCTGCAGACTGTCAGAAATAAATGGGTAAATGTAAGAAAAGCATCTCACACCTGGCAGGGTTGAATTTTTACCAGAGCCCCGTGAGCCTGGAAAGCAGCCAAGGTTAAGAAATCCCCTCCACCTTTTGTATTTCAGAAAATGGCTGACTTACAAAGAACAGTGGTCCTCCTGTGCCTTCTAATTCACACACAAACCCTTTGTTTGCCTACCCAAGGCCACAGGGACCCTCCAAGGTCGCATCTGTTGTCTCCTACTGATCGGCTGAGCTGCTGCTCCTCTCTGATCCATCCAGACAAAATGCTATTGACTAAACTTGGGTTAAGCATCTCTTCCCCCAGGTTCTGAACTGCAGCAGGAGTCCACGTTTCCTTTAACAGCCCCTCCTGAGTATAAAAGAGCTGTGGGGTCAACGCTCTCAGACCTTCAGTTTATTCCTCCGGCTTCCTCTCCTTCAGCTCTTCCCTCATCCCTCTCCCCTCCCCGCTAAGGTCAGGTGGCTACAGTGTAGTCTTTATAGTTCCCTCTGTGGGGTATCACGTGATGGGGGGGTTGTGACTTGATCATCCTGGAGGTGTGGGGAGTCTGTTGGCCTAGGCCCGACTTTCTGAACTCTCTTGCCTGGTCTTGAACAAACTACCTTGATGTTTCAGGGAAGAATTCTTACTTTGCCTTACCCTGTCCTGCTGACTAACTTAGCCCATTTCTTCTTCTGGGAAGAAAGCACTCTTGCTTTGATGGCTCAGGCTGTGGCTGTCTAGGGTAGAGGGTTTTGTTTTTGTTTTTGTTTTTAAATGTTGTCATCCAGAGTGGAGTGGTGTCCCCAGAGATCCTCTTGGACATGTGCTTTTTTTTTTTTTTTTTTTCTCTTCCAGACACTTGTCCTTGTGTTCGTATTTTATCTTGCTGTCTTTCTAGACCCACTCCTCTCCACTTTCCCTCATCCTGACCCTTTGAAAAGTTCGTTAATTGGTTCACTGACTACACAAGCATGCGGATACTGGCCTCTGAATGCTGGAGATTCTCCCATCCCCTAGGAACCCACAGATGCGATGCAATGTCTCTGTCATGGAGAAACTCACAGAAAGCAGAGGAGACAGACATAGTAAGTGATATAGCACAACATGATCAATCTGGTAATAGAGATATGAAGGAAAACTGCCATGCTGTGGATTGAATTTAAATCAATAGAGGAGAGGAACGAAGTATGCACAAGCCACAATTGAAAATGTGTCATGTTTTATATCAAATACTTAATCTCCCTCAGGGGCCCTTTAAATGAGATATTCTTTCGAGGTCACAAACTGAATAATACGGTCCTTAATCTTTAGTCATCTGCTTCTGAATCTGCCTAGGAAGAGGTCTGACAAACACAGTCTTGATTTTGGAAAAGCAGCCAGTAAATAGGGAGTTTTGTAAGGGACAGTTGGTCCTGCCTTCTAAGCCCTTCCTTCCAGGTTTTAGAGATCTAAGTAGGTGAGGTTGATCTTTGTGTCCCACCCCTTGGTTCTGCGCATATCACATCAAAGGTGGCCCCTGAGGCTCTGGGTGACCCACATGGCTTTGCTCAGATCTGACGTTTGCTTCACAGCCTCTCTGGCACTTCTGGTGACTTTTACAGGGACTCATCTGGACTGCTGAGAAAATGCAAGCTGTGGGGAAGGGCCTCTCTTTCAGAAGTGTCAAAGAGTGGGTCCACAGGTACTAGGCTTTCCTTCTCTACCAACACTCCACTACTGGCAACCATAGATTTTCATTTTCAATTAGGGAAAAAAAAAACAAAACAAAACAAAAAACAAAAACAAAACCTTCCTTAAAGTATAAAATGACATAGCAATTTACACAAGGAATACAGATCTTCCAACCTTGATAAATGTACCCTTAATCACTCTGTAATGCTTTTAAATTTCCAAACCATGTATGGGATAAGAGAAAGGCTAAAAAAAAAAAAAAAAAATCAATAATCAGATAGTATGGAGCTATAATCCCTTCCACGATCCCTGAAAATATTGCGTTTGTCTTTACATTTTAGTTCACATTTGTGAACTTGCGTTCTTATCATTTTACCAATGAATATACAAATATTTCTGTGTACCTGGCACTATGCTAGATGCTAAGGTATGAGTATAACCCTTTCCTTCAAGATATCTCTGACAGGAACCAACAGGGTGCTTGGCACTTTGGCCTTTTAAAAGGTAGTATTGCTCTAAATGTCATAGCCAGAAGGCTTCATCCCTATTTAAGGTCCCAATTCAGGCTAATGCTCTATCATCCTATTAAATTATTGTCCCCTTCCCCTCTCCATTCAGCTCGGCCATGAGGCTGGATCTCAACTGTGCCACTTGCAAACCCCACCTAAACAAACCCTTTACCTGCTTACCCATTATAAAGATAAGCATGATATTGTCTCAAATTAATTATCATAATTCATGTTCCTCTTGCCTTCTTTGCAGAGGTCTTTCAGTATTCTATATGCTTTGCGGAAACATGAAGACAGCCACGTTCTTGCCCTGGCATTTACTAGCTCTGTGGTTTCAGGCACCCTATTAAGCTTGATTCCCTTATCTGTATATGAGAGACTGCGGCTATTTTTGTGGATAATGTACACAGCAGTGTTCAACCAACTTCAGCTTTGAAATAACACTTATTTGTAACTTGTCTTCTTAAACAACCGAGCATACGCCACCAAACTCCATTGTTGTCAAACTGGAATGTGGCAGAAAGAGAGGAGGAATGTCAAATAGAAAATGTGAACCCTGTGGAGAGTGAGGAGGGAGGCTCGAAGGATGCCAAAGCTGAGATGCTGCTACCATGATGGCTGTAGGAAGCTGGCCACTCTAGCCAGAATAGAGAAGGTTCTTTCTTTTACTTCTGGCTACACAACCCTCTCTTAAAGCTTCTTGCCAGAAGTCTGTCACCTCCTAGGCATCTGTCACCTCCTAGGCATCTGCCTCATGATTTCATTCCTTGCTCTCTTCCTTCACCCTTTCCAGATCTCATCACCACCTCAGGTTTGCTTTAAACCATCACAACACTGGAAGATTCTTTTTTAATGTCCCTTCCCAAAGTCCCCAAACCTGATTATTCTGATGTGCACCAGGGCACTCACTTAGGGCATAGACCTAGGCATCTCCTTTGGTGTTTGTCTTAGTCAGGATTTCTATTCCTGCACAAACATCATGACTATGAAGCAAGTTGGGGAGGAAAGGGTTTATTCAGCTTACTTCCACATGGCTGTTGATCACCAGAGGAAGTCAGGACTGGAACTCAAGCAGGTTAGGAAGCAGGAGCTGATGTAGGGGCCATGGAGAAATTTTTTTACTGGCTTGTTTCTCCTGGCTTGTTTAGCCTGCTCTCTTATAGAACCCAAGACTTCCAGCCCAGGGATGGCACCACCCACAAGGGGCCTACCCCCCTTGATCACTAATTGAGAAAATGCCCCATAGCTGGAGCCCATGGAGGCACTTCCCCAAGTGAAGCTCCCTTTTCTGTGATAACTCTAGCCTGCGTCAAGTTGACACATAAAACTAGCTAGCACAGTGTTCATGCTGTCACCAAGATCTCCCCCTCCAAATCTTTTCCCCAAATATTCCTCCTTTGTATCTACTGTCCCCAACAAAGGGAGATCTTGTCATAGGGCCCATCAGGACAGCCCTGGCTTCTTTTTTTTTTTCCCCCTTCATGAACACAAAAGGCCAATCAACATATTTATCCTCTTGTACAGTGGCAACATGCTGATCAGTGTCAGGGCAGGTGGCTGGTAGAAATATGGCTATGGCCACAATACAATGAGCAGCAATACTAAAGATGGAGCCACAGGACTCCATCTGCTTGCCTAAGCCTGGAGGGTTGCAACTGTGGCGTCATCTAAACTCATCAAAATGACCTATCAACTAAAACAAACAAACACAACCTAACTTCCTTCCTGAACTAGGAAGAAGGAAAATGAGAACTGTCTTAATTGTTTTTGTAAAGGTTTGGGGTTTTGTTTTATAGGAAGTTAAGACTTTCAACAGAATTGTGAAATGCTCATCTGTGGAAGTGTTTGGTAAGATCTGATAAGAGTCTACATAGACTGCAACCAAATTCTGCTTTCAGCGGGTTCATGTTTCCCAGCTGACAAGAAAATACTCTGGGACTTTCTTTCTGCCATGAGTTTATTCTATGAGCTTCCCCAGAAAAAGATACTGAACACACTAAGTCTGGATTTCAGGCCTTGGCAGACGATGATGGCACAGTAGCTATAATTTTTTGAGCTGTAAATTTTGATCAGACTACAAATTTTGAGCAGGGACCTTGGTAGACCTAGAGACGCTTCGGTGACATTTAGGATTCCAGGTACCACCCTAAGCAGGGGCAGGAGTCCTGTACCTGGAGAGGTTGGTTCACTTCAAGGGCTTAACTAAAGTGCAGAGTCACATGTCTCAACGTGGCTTAACCCCAGATGTGTGAACTGCAAGCTCAGGGCAAGGCTTGAGTTATAGCTCAGTAGCATAGCATGGGCTTAACCTATCCTAGCTTAACAAGGTCCTAGCTTTGATGGCAAGCAACAAAACATAAGCAACCTGAAAGATAGTCTAGGACAGCCTCATCACTGAGTTACTAACTCTCCTGACCATTCTGGACTTGAGCATCTCCCAATGCATATGGGAGCTGGCAATGAACAATAGACGAAGAAGGAAAGGCCCTCCCTGCAACAGCATATGGTACTAAATGGAGACATAAAACAAAGCTGGAAGCTTAAATCCTCTGATTTACAGCCTATATTACAAACATGGTATGCACCTCTCATTTGAGTTTCTAAAATATCCTTGTTTGGGTATATTTAGATTTTATCTTACATAGAAGTTAGCTATCTCCCTAAAGTCTTTGCTTAAAAGATAGCTAGCCAATTTCCATTCTCAGTGCTTGAATTTTCTAAAGCCTTACTGAGGTATAGATACACACCAATGTCCTCACCTGAGGTAGACTATGGTAACTTGTAGAAGTACTTGAAGAATGGTAGTGGATAGGCTCTGCTTTTCAGTGCATGACTAAGAACCTACCAGACTTGTGACAGGGGCCTGATTGGCTTCCAAGTTAGCTATCTCACCATACAGAACCCCGAGAAGTATTTTGAGTCCTTTACTCTAACCTGCCCCGTGTTTGCTGCCAAAGCATCTCTCTTCCAGTCTGCTCCTCCCATGAGGTCACCACCTGTCTTTGCAAGTCTGAATCACTGTAAACTTCCTTGGAAAAGTGTCACTGTTCCTTAGCCCTCTCCAAGGACTTGTACCTGCCATTTGCTGGCAAGTAATGTTAGATGGATGTGCTGGGGGTCAAGCCATGGGAATGGGCTGCCTCTCTGAATGTGAACTTGGAGGATTTGGGATTCTATGTAGATTCTTTCATACTGTAAGAGGGAACAGAAGAAGCAAAATTGCTTCTCTTAGAAATCAAATCTGTGGTTTTGGGGGCTGAAAGAACTAGAAGTTTGGCAGAGTCAAGGAGACGTGAGCTCTTTGGTGGCCCCAGGGTGGCTCAGTCAGCCAGGCATCTGTTCTGTGCATGTACCCTGTGTGCAAGGACACTTCAGGAAACAAGTTCCCTCAGTGTGAGGAGAATGGAGAACAAGACGGTGTTGAGCAATGGAAAAAGAGTGGTCTAGTCGCCCTCATTTCTCTGTGTGACCACAGACAAGGAGCCTCATCTCAGTTTCTTGGTGTACAAAAGGATGCAAAGGTAGCTTCAAACGTGCCATCCTATCTTTCTGGTGTTTTGTTTTGTTTGATTGATTGCCAGCCACCAATTAATGTGTAAAGAAAACAATGTCTGCTCTCCCTACCACCTCACAAATAAATCCATTTCTTCCCTCCTCTCTGCCTTCTTCTCTGAAGGGCTGGAACCACTTCCATGTCCTGGGAATCCAAAAATTCTGAGGCTCTCAGAAGTCTGAGTGGAGCCCATGTCCAGGCTCACCATGCTGGTTCATTTGCCAAGAGTTATCTCACCTAGGTAACCTCTCATGGAAACTGACTCTTTTTGTGTCAGTCCCAGAAACTCAGGGCCTGAAGTCAGCAGATACCTTGCATCAGTCCACACAGATAATAGTTGCATGTCAGTCATTGCTACCGAAACCAGAGAAGGGAGGAAGAGGGAAATGAGACCCTAACCTTGTCTGATTTGTTGAAGTGATTTGGTGACTACATGACCATTACATCGTATGTCCTGTTGTGCTCCACAGCTGGCTCTGTGGGTCACTGACCTACTATTGCCTTCTACTCAGAGTATGCTCAGTGGACCAGCATCACCTGGGAGCTTGTTGGCAAAGCAGAATCTAAGGCTCCACCCCAGATGTTCTGAAGCCAAATCTGAGACCCTGGATGAGTTTCAAACACACACACAAAGACCTAGGAACCACTAGTCAAATGTAACAAAATCAGAGTTCAACATTCTTTCCTAGCCAAGAAACGTGCTTCCATCCCCAGAATAACTGTGATGATAAGGACACAACTACTTACATTCCACAGAACCTTTCACATAAATGAATTTCTAGTCTTCAACTTTGCCAAGTTCCTTCTTTATTATTTCACTCACTTATTTATGATTTATGGTTGTTATTGGTATGTTTCCTGGCCATTGGAATCTAACCAGGGACTTGTAGATGCTAGGCAAATTCTCTGTCCTGTTTGATCCATTTTAGGTTAGGAGATTGAGACCCAGAAAGACTTAGTGCTTGACCAAGGTCATAAAGCCAGTAAATAAGAGCAAACTTGAACTCAAGTTCCCAGGCTGAAAATCTTGACTTTGTAAAAATGTATTGACATTTCCCCTGAAACCCTTTTGGTTATTTAATCTGTAGGATTATTGAGGCTGAACTAACATTCCTTATGATGAAATTATTGAGGTTGACTCCTGTAGTCACTCAATTTGTGTGTTTACATTCCTTCGCTTAATCTGAGTAAATTTTACGGAAATAGATCTGGACCCTGTTTGTGGATGTTTATTGCCCACTAATCAGAAGTGAGTTGCAATTAGACCAGAGTTAGAAAGTAATAGCATAGTAGTTACCACATAATTAAGAAGTAATAGCATGTGATTATATCTCTGGCCTGGAGATTTAAAGTGATATCATTAGAGCCTACCTCCTACTCGCAGAAACCAGGAATATGGATGTGATATCAGCGCAGACATTATTAATCAATTGCTCATAGCTGGTCATTTTTGCCCCTTATCCCTCGAGTTTCTAGGGTTCCTGGCCTTGACTTGCTTGCACATTGGCAGTCACTTAGCTCTTTTGTTCCAGGCCATTAAACTGTAGTTCTGTTTCACACAGGGTATCTCTGTCCCAACTGTGTAAGAGGAAAACATTTGTTTGTTTCTGTCTGCTCTGTTCACAGACACTCTCTGTTACCCAGGGGTTTTGCAGCACTGCTTTGCTTAGGAAAACTTTACAGAAAGCCATAGCATCATTGCTGAGCTCAGGGAGTGGGAACTTCAGCACAGTTGGCCTGAAAACACTTGCTTTCTTATCTGCTGAGTAACCCGAACCTTGCCTGTCCCCACAGGGGACACACAGCCCTGGAGAAAGGCTGACACAGGTGCAAGGACCCTTTGAGGCTGTACTTAGGGCAAGGTCCTTGAGCTAACGCTGCCCTCATCTCCTACCCAGGAGCACCCAGGACACATATTGTGGTTCATTTCAGAAAGTTAAGGATTTAACTGGCCACGAACCCAGTTTGCCAATTTGTTTTCTATCTGGCTCTTCAGTACTGTTCATCTGCGCCTTGATGGCCTCATTGTTCAGCTGGCCTAAGGACTGACAGGACTATTTCTATAACTAGGAAGTGGGTAGTCTCTAAAAAATAAAAATACCACTGCTATTAGTTACAAAACGGTCCATTCCTCTATCTTATATCTCAGCTTATGCCTCTGTATCCACCTTTGACTATCTCAACCTGACCAGCTTTATTACTGGGTATAGACACAGTCTTGAATGTATCCATTTCTAGCCAAAGGGCCACGGGGAACATCCAATATTTACAGAAGCACTTACCAGCTGTGATACATAAAACTTTGTGCAGAATCCAGCAGAGGAATGGCCCCAGGACTTTGGTCCAGAGGACCATGCATGGCATTGAGCTATTTCACTTTTCATTTCTGCTTTAAGAGACCAGAAAAGCCAGACAAATAATGCAACTATGTATTGGATAAGACAAAGCTGAGCGGCCTCCTCATTTCACTAGATGCAGGCTTAATTATGGAAGAACAAGTATCTTCAGAGATATCTTTGGTGCAGAAAAGAAATTGAACTAAAAGTCACGCAGCATAGGCTTTAGAACTTGATTCTTGGGACATCATCTGATCTAAACTCACCATCTTATATATGAAGAAACAGAGCCCGAGGTGTTACAGAATCTGCTCCCAACTTCAACACTAGTGAGGACTGAGCCAGATGCTGCGTGGATTGGTATAATCAGACCCATTTCTTGTTCTTCCTCTGGAGAACAAATGTAATAAGAGAGATCACCCCTAAGAACAGTGCACACAGAGAGCTTGTGTGTTGGAATGGAAACATTGGCTTCAGAATAAGAAAACATTCACTCCAACTCCTTTCCACCCTAAGTAACCAGGGCTCTTGTAGAAGGAAATGAATATAACCCTATCCAGAAAATGGGAATAATAAAAGCCCCCTCACCAATTTAACAGAAAGAGCACAAGCAGAGAGACAGTGTGCTGTGCACTGTGCACATGTGCAGTCTCAGAATCAGAGTCCTGTCTGCTATGAACTCCATTTAGCAGTATGGGCAAAGGAA
>JADRCD010230872.1:0-16975 GCA_019843815.1 Montemys delectorum
TAACTTCTCAGAACATCAGTTGGAAGGCCACATAGTTCTTGCTAATTTGAAAGTCAGAGAATTTTCAACTAACTTGACACTCAAATGAACAAATCCTTTGGGATATTTTAAAGGGTGAAATTTAGATCCCCTGGCTTTTCCTTTCTAGACAAAGATTTCTGTGGTGCTAATCACAATCTAAAGAGCCTAAGTATACCAAACTCAGAGACCAAGAACCCTGTCCAAAGTAAAAAGTCAGAGTTTGAGACAAAGTTTACTTCACACAGTCCTGGCTTTTCCTGACTATTGGATTTTTATTTATTACAGGAGATTTATCATGTGCTAGATAATTTCACATTCATGGCTTTTCTAGTGCTCAATTTATCAAGGAGAGTGGTGCCACATCCTCCCGTATTTTATCGCAAGTACCATCAGACTAAGAGAGACAGGCTCTCCTTCTCTGGTAGTGACTTTGCTGCTAAATCATAATTCATAATGATATGTCTTTCCTGGGTTCAATTTTTAATGTTGCTTCCCTTTTGGTAGTGTTTACATAACAGGGGAAAAAAGAGGCCATTATATATGAGCTCCATCTACATCACTCATGCGTGCCCTACTGAGCGGATGAAATCAGATAGCTGAAATGATTCAACGATTTCAGCTACTCAGTTTAGACAGTTTGAAGGAACTTGCATACTTTTTCATTATCAAAGACAAGAAAAATGAGGAGAAACGTGAGGTGCCCTAAAATCATGACTTTCACTCTCCTTCTAAGTTGGAAAAGTGAGGTGCTTAGTGATACTACACATTGATTATTTAATATGAAATAGCTTAGAATCAAAACCATATGGATTAGTGAAGAGCCAAGGTCCACTGGCAAGTAAAGCTATCTCCTTCTATGCTGTTCTTGAGGTGTGAATACAGTTACTAATAACATTCATTTTGATTTAGAGAAAGTTAACAGATATGATCACTGTTCCTTGAAAGTAATGTTCACAATTTCTAAAACTTTTTCCCCTCCCCCATGTACTTACAGAGGGTTCACCTGTGTGAAATCAGCACATCGTACTGTTAACTCCACATGGACCATTAGCTCTGAAGATGCCCCACTTTCATTTTCCAGGAAAGTTAATGGAAGTCCTCAAAATAAAGGAATTTTCAATAACAGTGAATATTGGAGATCAGTGATCCTTCCAAAAAAGTTCAAAGTTTCTCCTTCAAGTGACTCCCTAATGACTATCAGAAGGCACTAGGAGTCAAAAGTCATTGAATGAACAACTTGATATGACTTTCAACAAAATATTTCATCTCTTGAAACCTCCGGTGCCATGATGATAATTAAGGACAATTCCCATTCTCAAATTTATGATTCCTTGACTCACAACTTTTATCCAACTTTATTGAAAAGAATGAGAAAATTACATTACCTATCCCTACTTGATAGCTATTTTTTCTGGTGAACATAAGCTGACCGTCAGAACCCCATTCAAATTCAGTCAGTATTCATTTTTCTGCACTTTATAGAGATTGGTATAAGTGGGAAAACATTTTTTCCCGAATTTTCATGCTATTAAGATGGTTGTATATGTACAAAACTGTTCACAGTCCAGTATCTTTATAATAATATATCATTGGTGTTTTGGTACTTAATTTTACAGTTTGGTAACAGATTTATTTTTGTATCAATGATGTTCATTAGCATCTGATAGGTCAGATATTGCTTCACTGTCTTAATTAAATTCATTTGTCACTCTAATAATGCCTTATATTGTTCATTGAAAGTAATTAGAATCCTAAGGTAAAAATGCACTCAATACTATTATTATATATAAAAAATTATAATGATTAAAAATTGATTGACTAGGACTTTCCAAGAGGTCTTAGATTTAGAAACAAAAAGCTCAATGAATAATATTAAGTTACAAAATATCCTTTTAAAGAAGAAGAACACAATCTAGATGTAGAATAATGTTTCCAGGCATCTGATTGAACAAATTCTGTCAACTAAATGTAGACATGAGTTGTTGAAAATAAACTCAAAATATGTTTGGGGAGTGAGGAATGATTGCTATACATAGCATATCCTTAGTAAAGGCTAGCTCACTGGACAAGTTTTATTACAAGACCTGGGGGCTTTTATTCCTGGTGGAGAAATATTACCATTGACAGGTTTAACAGCTAAGTGTAGATTTAGGAATATCTTCAGTCTTTGTTTCTTCTCTGGTCTACTTGGAAAAGAAAGGACTTGTGAGAATAGCACCCCACGTCTCACAAACGCTTTAAATGAAGCATGTGTTTAGGATTTTATGGTCGCCCTGATTGCTTGCTCTGTACTTTTATTAGAACCCCAGTTACTTAATCTCAAAACCAGGGTCTCTCTTAAAGCTACTGGCATCTCTCCTCAGAAGGCTCTTTCAATTTTAAACCAAAAATTAAAGTTTTATGCCAAGTAGCACAGTGTCCTACGGTTGTAGTTATATTTCTGTTGCCTTACACAGATTTAGTCTGAGCTTCGGAAGCCTTGGTGAAATTCGACATTCACTGTAACTTTCCGTGTAAAACATGCATATTCATATTGTGATGGTTAATCTTTTCAACTTATTGGGCCTGAAATTAACTGAGAGGCACATCTCTGAGTTACCTCTGTGAGTGTGAGAGCCTTTCTAGTGAGGATTACCTAAGGAGAGAAGAATCTTTCCTACAGAGTAATCCAGTGCACTTCAGCCCAGATGTATAGAGGTTCCAGGAAATGGTGGCAGTTCTTACCTCTGCCCTCCCTTCTTGCTGCTGAGTGAGTCTCTCTTGTTGCTGTTGCTGCCATCCCCACTGCCATTGGATCACTGTTTTCTGGCCATTACTGAGTGGAGAGAAGACCACAGGCTCTTGAAGAATCCGTCAAGCGCTCAGTACCACAATGGGACTAATGAGGCTAACCAGCCTCAAGGACTGAGCAGGCACTAGGCTCTTAGCCTCTCTACAGGAGACAGGCACTGCTCTGTTATCTAGCTGCTACCATACAGGGCACTCTGTATGTAAATCCTCTTCTGGAAAACGTATTCATCCCCTCAGTTTTCTTTCTTTAGAGAATGCTAAGTAATGTGGTGTGTGTGTGTGTGTGTGTGTGTGTGTGTGTGTGTGTGTGTGCATGTGTGTGTGCATGTGTACATGTGTGTGTGTGTGTGCACGTGCGTGTGTGTATATGTAAGTGACCATGTATTGCATGTATGTGTGTTTGTGCACACACATGTCTATTCTTATAGACTATAAATAAGTTTATTCCTAGAACTCTATTCCTAGAAGATGAGATTATAGATATTTTGCAAAAAAAAATTATTTTCAAAATTTGCTATGAGTAACATGTATGTCCTTGAAAAGTAATATAAATAATATGTTTTAAAATATAATATTCCTAGTCTATGAAGAAGAAATGTTCAGGAATCAGTTTACTTCATCTACTGCATTGCTTCTGGGGATCCAGCTGAGGTCATCAAGCTTGGCAACAAGACCCTTTACCCATTGATCTTTTTTTTGTTTTAAAGATTTATTTATTTATTTTATGTGAGTACACTGTAGTCATCTTCAGACACTCCAGAAGAGGGCATCAGATCTCATTATGGATGATTGTGAGCCACCATGTGGTTGCTGGGATTTGAACTCAGGACCTTCAGAAGAGCAGTCAGTGCTCTTACCCACTAAGCCATCTCTCCAGCCCCTTACTCATTGATCTTACGATCCCTTTTAAAAAAAAAAAAAAAGTTGAAAAAGTTTAGTCCAAAGTAATGATTTAAGGCACATTTAAGCCACTAATATACTCAGTTTTCATCACTATGAACTGTACATAATTGTCTACATTGGGCTACAATTTATGCTAGGGCAGCATGGCAGGTTCTTTTTACACCAGCTTTACCGCAAATGAGAAATGGGTTGTGATACTTCAACCACTGTAGAGTCAATAGGATGTAGGGATTTTTCAACTCCATTACACCAACATGGGACCACTCTCAATTATATTCACAGGTCATCACTGACAAAATCATCGTTGTGATATGTGTAATTATACACATATATGCACACTGAGTGCATGTATGAATTCATTACGTAGATTCAGTATCACACAAAGGGTGGGTCATTAAAAATATATCACCTAGCATTATATTATTCTGTGAAACTACTAGAACATTCTCTTCATAGTGCTGCTGTCATACCACAAGTACTGCTTTAGTGTCTTTACTTTGCCCTGTTCACATTGTCACAAAATATTTGTCCAAATAATAATTGTGTGGTTATGTAAAGATGCATTAAACTACTTACCAAATATCATGGTTGAGCTCTTACATTATTTTCAGTATTTTGCGACTGCAGCCAGTATGCTATGAACATCCTAATGAAAACACTTTTCAATGGCAAGCCTCTTTTTCTTATGACTAATTCCAGACATAGAATTCCTGATGTAAAGGAATTTAACCTAGAGCCAAATTTGTACATATTTTTGTTGCATTTACAACGAAGCATTTAACCCTTCAGACACTCCTTCAACATGCAAGGGTAATTTGAAGCTAGATAGTTGGGGGTTCAAATCCCAGCACTAGACTTCCCACCTTACTGCATAAACAATGTGGCCCCAAAATTTCAGTACCTTCATTTGGGGAAAAAATGGTTTAATGGATTCTTTACACATTGTTCCATGAGCAAAATAGGATCCCATGTATAATCCTAGCAGTATCTCACATATACCCCCAAGAGATAATAAGTATTTCAAAAAGAACTTGCTTGTGACCTAGATGATAAATCTGAGTCAAAATATCCCAAATTATAACCCTTTAAGTTAAATACATCAAGTGTGACCATGTATTCTGAAAACAGAACATCTCACTCTATCAAGTGTAACCATGTCTTCTGAAAACAGAACATCACACTCTGACTTCAGTAGGTATCCAGGCTCTCTGAAGAGATACACGTATGTCAGTCTACCTACACAATCAATGACTGACCAATAGAATCATTTTAATCCAGTTCAGTCTTCCCCGTTCTCTTGTGAATTATCTGTGGGTAGTGCATGCCCTCTCCTCTGCCACCACTGATGTGAGCTTAGCCTTTGACTTCTTTTGCCCAATGACACACCAGCAGACTCCAAATGCATCACGTCCAAGTGAGGATTCCAAATAATCTCATGTGCTCTGGCCTGTCTTCCTCATGTCCCCTTCTGGATGCTTTTCTCCATGGCTCTGGAAACAAAAACCACGTGCCCATGACCTGCACTGCACCAACCTGGGAGAAGCCAGAGTCTCTTCAGTATTTGGGGCTCTGTTTGGTTACTGCAGTGGTTGACAGTCTCTACTAACTCACTAACAGAGGTGTCGTGGACTGTGGAATAGAGACAGCAGAGGTTGCGTATTTATTCAGGGACTTTTACCAACAGCAAAGCCAGAACAGTGCTCCTGCCTCTTTCTGTAGTAGAGGCAAGGCCCAGAGAGTACTAGCAAAGACAGTATTTTTAGGAAAATTGAGTCCAGGTCCAAGGAAGGCAAGGTGGTCCTCAAAGCTGCCTTGTCTAACTTCAGTTATTTTTCTCTCTATTTCTCTCTCACGGTGATTTACAAGGTGATAAAAGACTCCAACCGACAGAAGGCACTTAGGCTGTTAAAAAAGCGGCTTTTTATGATCCCTCCCTCTTTATGGTACATGTTGTTTCATTAATCAAATGCTTATTCTATTAGAAGTCTCAACCCTTTCAGATACTGGGACATTTCATTTTTATTGCCCTGAAGTGGCTTTAAAACCCACACACTCTCCTACAAGCCACCAGTGAGTTCTTGGGGTTCAAACTCTCTGTCTTTCTTTGATCTGTCTATTCTGTGTTAGCAATTTAGACTTCAACTTTTTATGCTTTTTATTTTGGGTTGTTCCTAAAATAGCTGCTGCATTGTCAGCTGTACCCTTTTATTTATTTATTTATTTATTTATTTATTTATATTTTTCTTTTTCCACTGCCACGCATGTGAATGGAGCCAGAGGTTGATGATGTGCTCAAATCTGAAGATTCTGCCCTCCACCATTTCTGGCCTCAGCTATCAACTGTTTGCTTGTTTGTTTGTTTGTTTGGTGTTTGTTTATTGGATTTTTTATTTAGTCTTGTCTTCAGTGTGTGAAGTAGATCCTCCCAGATAATCAGCATGAAAAGACACTCTCTGTCTTTGTCCTTCTCACTCATGTCAATGCTGGCTCATATATTAGCATCTGCGTCTGCTCATTTCATCACCAAAGGGATTCATTTTAATTTTCACCTTATAGCCTTCGTGTTTACACTGCTCTGAATAAACTATATAATTCTCTGTGACTATTAGCTTCAATCTTTAATCATTACTTAGCAGTACTTTAAGTCAATTTTTTAGAAATACCATATATGCTAGATAGGAAGATGGAAAAACTAGATAGAAACATAATATAGGTAACACAATCACTAAATTAGAATTCGTGAATACAGCAATCTTTAGAAGTCTCCAGACAATGTAAGCCATGTCATATTAGTACTTAAGCTGTGGAAAGAGGAATCCAAAGAATTTTTGAAGAAATAGGTTTCAATTTTTCAAACTGCCAGAACTGTCTTTTTAATTTGTATTATTATTTGTGTTATTATATATATATATATATGTATACATAGATCATATATATATTTGTACATATATATATATATGGAGAGAGAGAGAGAGCTCTCTACCTTCATGAATGTATATGCACCACATGCATATCTGATGGCTCCACAGGCCAGAAGAAACGATCAGACCCCCTGGAGCTACAGACAGCTGCAAGATACCATGTGGTACTAGGAATCAAACGCAGGTCATTTTGTCAATTCCAGGAGTTTAAAGAACCCTGATGAAGACACATACACATATATGGGGTCAGTGAACTACATTTGATAGACGGAATTTCCTGCCACATTTCGTTTATTTTTTTTTAATATATACTTTTTATATTTATTTAAGTTTTTTGTGTGTGTTCATATCACAGTACATGTGGAAGTCTACAGGACAACTTGTGGGACTAGTTTCTCTTCTCCCACAACGTGGGACCTGGGGATTCATTTCAGGTCATTGGGCTTGGCAGGAAGCACATTTACCTGCTGAGACATCTGACCAACCCATGTCTGTCATATTAATGGCTTTCAAACAGAAGGTCAGGTTGTTATGACCTAATTTATGAGATAGTTCCCTTATTTAAAAATTTTGTTTTTGTTGAATTTTGCTGTTATAAATAATACTATGTCAAGTACCTGTGGTTTCTAGCTGGTTTTTATTTTTATTTTATTTTTTTTTTTGTCTTGGGAGTATGTTTTCTTAGATTATACAAACATAAATTTGAAGTACATGTTAAAATAAAAATTAGGGAAGATTTGACTTTGTTATATAAGTTATGAACTAGATGTTCCATGTACAGTTGAACTTGAAAATGTGAGAAAAAATAACAGTGTCAGCTTGTGCAGATCCCTGCTCCTGACTGCAGTGTTTATAACACGTTCCTAAGGAATTTTGTCTCTTTCTCAGCAGATGAGCAGCCAGAGCTTGCAACTCTTTATAGTTACCAGAAGCATGCTAATAGTTCACCAATCTAAATACTTCCTTACAGTTCATTCTGTCTTAAAAGGCCTCTCTAAAATCCCATTTGTGGTAACAAAATAGAACAGTGGTCCTCAATCTGTGGGTCATGACCCCTTTGGAAAGGGGGTGGATTGAACCTTTTACAGGGTTGCCTAAGACCATTGGATAAGTGTCATCATATATTTACATGATAATTCATAACAGTAACAAATTTACAGTTACGAAGTAGCAAAGAAAATGATTTTATGGTTGGGGGTTACGCCAACCTGAGGAACGGTATTGAAGGATCATTGCATTAGGAAGGCTGAGGGCCACTGCAGTAGATTAAAGTGCCCTTCAGTTGACCTTCATCACTGGGAAATACTTCTCTTGTGAGCTTGTGTTGATTTTTCTCTCATTTGGACCCAGCCTCTCTTACTCTGTTGAGTATTATGAACCTTGACCCAGGTAAGAAACAAAGATATTGCTCTATATCTGGAACAGAATGAATCATAGATGAAAAATATTCAGAAAAAAATGACATTTTTAAACTAAGTATATACCTGTCTTTCTGCCATTTCTTTTTTTTCAATTTATCGGAATTTGTTAACATTTAAAAACATATTTTAAGTAAATAGAATTAAATCACATTCTTGTTTCCCTTTTGTACCCCCACTCCTCCCAGAGATCCCCCCTTCAATACCTACAATATCTTTTTTGTCATATTCCTTAAGTTTATAAGATATTATAACAATACAAATAAATATTATAA
This sequence comes from Montemys delectorum, assembly GCA_019843815.1. Classification (NCBI taxonomy): domain Eukaryota; kingdom Metazoa; phylum Chordata; class Mammalia; order Rodentia; family Muridae; genus Montemys; species Montemys delectorum. Next base: position 8,329 of record JADRCD010230872.1, read on the forward strand.
AAGTTGTTTGATATAAAATAACAATCAATTTAACAGTCTTATGTAGATGCTCGTCTACAGCAATAGTGAAAATACATTGTTCTCAATATAAATTTTGAATAACTCCAAACATATTAACTATATACTTCAAAATAATACATCACTACTAGTATTTTCCTAAATGAAAATAAATATATAAAGTCTTTTTGTTTGTTTTACATTTAGTAGAGTTTAAAATCTTGGCTCTTACTGTGGTACACGCCCGAAATAAGAACAATTTTTAGACATTGAATTTCATTGTAATAAGGCTATACTTCAATGACCCTCACATCACCAAAGGATTTTACCTCCATCGTAGCTAAGCTGAGAGTTGGTAGTTCTGCTGCACCAAGAAATGAATTGTAGACTCGATTTTTGGATACAGACTTCCTGCTATGGTCAAAGCTATTTGATTGAGTGAGTGATTTTATTCTCAGCCCACAGAGAACAGGTTACATTCATTTAAGAAATGATGTGTGTATTAAGATGGTCTATCCATGAAGTCATTCACCAACTGTTTCAATGAACAATGGTTCTGCTTGGAGGATGGCACAGACATTGAGTGAGGGTAAGAATTTGGTTCATTAAAAGCATTCATCTCAAAGAAAGAGTAACTTATAAAGTCCTCTTCTTCAAACTTGATACAGGAGTTACAAACGTCAAGCAAAGCATTCAGTCTCACTCTTTGTTGTTCTCTTATAAGCAACCTCCCTAGTTAATCGTCTATGTTTCTTTTGGGTATATAAATACTTTTGAAATATATAAGCTGTTCTGAAAACCATAGTATAGTGTAAAGACATGAAATAAACAATACTATTAATAGAGAGGCTGAGATAAGAGAAGCAAGATTTCAAGACCCTTATATTGTACACAGCAAGACACTGTCACAAACAAACAAGCTGAAAGTGTATATAGATTGTACAATGTTGGACCTATTTCTCCAATTACCAAATTAGAGAGACCATTGGATGACAATCAACAAATTTCTAATTCCTCATATTATTGGATTTCAATCGATTAGGATATGTTGGTAATATTAATTTTCATATTAAGATATTAAGAAAAGGTAATTGTCACATTCCTGTTGTTTTTGTTGTATGAGGTAGAATTAGGTTTGTGTGGATTGTTGAAAGATTACCTTCTTGCTTCTTCTGGGGTATAGTTTTGCTCCTTATGTTGATGTTTTCCATCTATTATCCTTTGTAGGGCTGGATTTGTGGAAAGATAGTGTAAATTTTGTTTTGTCATGGAATATCTTGTTTTCTCCATCTATGGTAATTGAGAGTTTTGCTGGATATAGTAGTCTGGGCTGACATTTGTGTTCTTGTAGGGTCTGTATGACATCTGCCCAGGATCTTCTAGCTTTCATAGTCTCTGGTAAGAAGTCTGGTGTAATTCTGATAGGCCTGCCTTTATATATTACTTGACCTTTTCCCCTTATTGCTTTTAAAATTCTTTCTTTGTTTAGTGCATTTGGTGTTTTTATTATTATGTGATGGGAGCAATTTCTTTTCTGGTCCAGTCTATTTGGGGTTCTGTAGGCTTCCTGTATGTTCATGGGCATCTTTTTCTTTAGGTTAGAGAAGTTTTCTTCTACAATTTTGTTAAAGATATTTGCTGGCCCATTACATTGGGAATCTTCACTCTCTTCTATACATATGACCCTTAGGTTTGGTCTTCTCATTGACTCCTGGATTTCCTGGATGTTTTGGGTTAGGAGCTTTTTGCTTTTTGCATTTTCTTTGACTGTTGTGTCAATGTTTTCTATGATGTCTTCTGCCTCTCAGATTCTCTCTTCTATCTCTTGTTGGTGATGTTTGCATCTATAATTCCTGATTTCTTTCCTGGGTTTTGTATCTCCAGAGTTGTCTCTCTTTCTGTTTTCTTTATCGTTTCTATTTCCATTTTTAGATTCTGGATGGTTTTGCTCATTTTCTTCACCTGTTTGATTGTGTTTTCCTGAAGATCTTTAAGGAATTTTTGTGTTTCCTCTTGAAGAGCTTCTAGCTGTTTACCTATGTTCTCTTGTATTTCTTTGAAGGTGCTATTTATGTCTTCCTTAAAGTCCTGTATCATCACCATGAGAAGTGATTTTATATCTGAATCTTGCTTTTCTGGTGTAATGGTATGTCCAGGACTTGCTATGGTGGGAGAATTAGGTTCTGATGATGCCAAGTGACTTTGATTTGTGTTGTTTATTTTCTTAGGCTTGCCTCCCACCATCTGGATATCTCTAGTGGTATCTGCCTTTGCTAAATCTGACTGGAGCCTGTCCTTCCTGTGATCCTGGTTGTGTCAGAACTCCTCAGAGTCAAGATGTGTCTGTGATCCTGTGATTCTTGGATCCTGTGATCCTGGGCTTGTTAGGTCACCTGGGAATGGAGCTTCCTCTGGGTGTTATGGGACTGGCTGCAGAGCTTGCGCCCAAGGTCTGCTCTGGACACCAACCCAGACAGACTCGAAGGAACGGGAGAGACTGGGCTGGTGGAGTTCCTGTGTGCCTGGTCCCACTGGTCCCAGTTACTCCCAGTGTTGGGACAGATGTTAGTTCCTCCTCACCTCTGATCCTGGGTGTGTCAGAGTGCCTGGGAGTGGAGCTTCCTCTGGGTGTTGTGAGACTAGCTGCAGAGCTTGGGCCCAAGGTCTACTCTGGACAGCAGTCCAGATAGACCCGAAGGAACCCAAGTCACTGGGCTGGTAGAGTTCCTGTGTGCCTGACCCCGCTGGTCCCAGTTACTCCTGTGTGTCTGGCCCCACTGGTCCCAGTTACTCCCAGTGTTGGGACAGATGTTGGTTCCTCATCACCTCTGATCTTGGGAGTGTCTGAGTGCCTGGGAGTGGAGCTTCCTCTGGATGTTGTGGGACTGGCTGCAGAGCTTATGCCCAAAGTCTGCTCTGGACAGCAGCCCAGACAGACTGGAAGGAACCCGAGACATTGGGCTGGTGGAATTCCTGTGTGCCTGTCCCGCTGATCACAATTATCCTAGTGTTGGGACAGATGTTGGGTTCCTCCTCACCTCTGATCCTGGGTGTCTTCCTGGCACATTTCAATAATGAAGTTTCATTGGAATCCAGACATGCCTATTTGATTACCCATTCTCTTCATCCCTTTCAAGCATTAGTACAAGAAGAAGTTGCAATACAGACTGTATGGGCTGCAAAGGTAAATATATTTATAGAACACACAGGGCTGTCATTGTAGTACATTGTTGAAGGCAGTGACACTGCTGGAAGGAGGAAGGATGTTTATGAGCTACAGTTGTGGAATACCTTGTCACAACACAACAAACATACTCCCTTTTAAATATCCTTCTATTGTTATTTTTATGTGTAAGAGATAATATTTTGCTGACAATATTTATTTCCTTTTAATATTTTGTTCAACTCTATAATCTTTACTTCCTTCACATATAAGAGATGATCTTTTTACTGATAATATTTACTTCCCCTTAAAAGTTTGTTCAACTGGCCAGGCAGTGGTGGTGCATGCCTTTAATATCAGCACTTGGGAGGTAAAGACAGGCAGATTTCTGTGTTTGAGGCCAGCCTGGTCTACAGAGTGAGTTCCAGAACAGCCAGACTACACAGAGAAACCCTGTCTTGAAAAGGAAAAAGAAAAAAAGAAAAACAAAGTTTGTTCAATTGTTCAGAATTTACTTCCCGTTAAAACGTTGTTTGACTGTAGTCATACCAAAGAGAGCAGAGTTCAGACCTAGATATTTGGACAGAAATCAATTCAAAGGTTAATGGTACCACACAGTTCTTACTCCATAATGGTGTTGGGAAGGGCTGAGATGCTGAGATGATGTAAGTATTGCACTGGAGGAACTCCAAGTAAGCATGCTCTCCGGGCAAGATTTGATTCCCATGATTATGATTATAGCTCAATGGTAGCATGAACTAGGCCCTGAGTTTGATTCCCAACAATCACTAAAAATAAGGGCCCCAATGATTAGAAAGATACAAGAACCTAAAAGTCATCAACATCAAAAGTCTAAGTGACCAGCACAAGCTACAACCAATCCAATTTGTATATAATTTCAGAAAGTCTCAGATCCACCCAAAGTTTTGCCCATGGGTTCTGGGCAATAATATTCGATGCTATAGATGATGGGATAAGCTGACTTAGCTGACTGGGCAATCCTGGGAGAGATCAGAACAGTGTATTGAGGACAAAATTTAGAGTGCCAACATTTACGTATCAAGTGGAGGAAAAAGATTTCCAGCAAAAAGGAAAAAATGGTCAACACAGTTAAAGCAAATTGAACAAACAAATGCAAAATCAGTGCTTGAAGGCAAAGTCAATTCCTTAGTTTCATACTACCATTCTTTGTGTAATAAGTTGATAAATGCAACTTTTTTATATGCCTGATACCTGACATAATAATGGCTTCACAAATTGTAAATATTCTGTTGATACTAAGTGTCTTTCTAACCTTACAGATAATGAAAGTTAGTAGTTTAATGCCTGATATAACTTCAAAATAGTTGAACAAGCCAGTCTTATTATCAAAGGTAAAGTGATAGACCAAACACTGTGAGTATTCAAGCAGTGATTTGATCTTCAGAACCATCAGTGTAGCTCAATGTTAGGATGCCTGCCTACTGTATCTGAGATGCTATCAGTTTAATGATAGTAGGCCAAGCATTACAGTAGGTAACAAATAGGGGAGACTAACCAATTAACAGCCGAATGAAAATGTGTATAGAGAAATCTATATTCTAATCCCAGAACATGAAACCACAAGGATCATTGTGTTCTACTGCATACAATGTTCCTGGAAAATTGATTCCACTCAGCCAGAATCAGCAATTATTTCACCTTATGGGCTACTAGCCTATCCAAAAACTCCACCCCCATTTTCATCTTGCACCTGGTTTGTATATGACCAACATAAGTGTTATCCATCTCTGAAGTTATGAAACATGTTCTTTGTTATCTCTGACCTAGAAAACATTTTCTAATTACTACCCTGATCTATTGCTAGCTATTGTGGAGATTTTTGTCCAGGGCCTGGCTTTTTCCTTTTCTGGGTAGAATCTATAAACCCTTTTCATCCAGAGATACATTAAACTCTAGAGCAGAAGTTCTCAATCTCCTAATGTTTAGACCCTTTAATATAGTTCCTCATGTTGTGGTAGCCCCCAAACATAAAATTATTTTCATTTTGCTACTTTATCAGTGTGATTTTGCTACATTATGAAGTATAGTGTAAATATCTGTGTTTTGCAATGGTCTTAGGTGACCCCAGTGAAAGGGTTGTTTGACCTGAAAAGGGGTTACAGCCCACAGGTTGAACTCTAGAGTATATGTATAATAAAACTACACTGCTGGTTACCTAACATGACCTAGAACGTAATCTGCCCTAGTCATTTGTGAAATCTGCCCCTCTTGAGTTCACACAAGTTTTATGCATTCTAGTAGAAAAAGATGGTGGCCTCACAAATCTCTCAGGATACAGATGAACAGTCACTGCACTGAAGAGCTGAGTTTGAAACCCAATTCTGTCACTATAATCACATCGCTTTGGGCATGTCTCTACTTTTCCTTGTGTCCGGGGTTCAATTTTTAGAGTCTTAGATTATCTGCTCTATGCTTGTACTGCTAAACACCATGGATCCTCAAGATTCTAAAGTAGGTGGATACTGCTTGCATGTGACCTCTAAATTACATTTGACAATGTGCCCCTTACACAATGCAGAACAAAAGCTATTGTTCCCAAATGTGGCAAACCTGCCAACATACTATTAGATTTCCAAAGATGGATTCTTTCTTTTCTGAGTACTATTTTACTGATTATTTTGGCCAATGAGCAGTGTCTCACAGTGGGTGACTGTGATTAATTGCCAAATGGTACTAATCTATTATCTAACACCATTCTACTGCTAATGGAATGGGGGAAATGAGTACATTTATCATGGAGGTAAACCTAGCATAAATAATAATTAATTTTCTTTATAAAAAGCTAAGTTTATTGAATGCACTGAAAGTATAAGTAAGAAAATAAAACACAAGCCTAACAACAAACAGATGGCATTCTGCTTTCTGTGATTATGTGCACTTTTGATGTTTCAAAGAAACCATGCAACACTCATGCTTTCAATTATTTTTCCAGGACAGACACCAAATGTACTTTTCTCTTTGTAACTGATTGCTGTTCTATTCCAACCCGTGAGTTTGGGCTGAAAATTCACCTCAGTGAAAGAGAAAGAAACCACCATGGCTTCTTAACTTGGCACCCAAAGAAATACTTGACTAGACTTAAATCATTGTTTGGCTGAGTCTCTCTCTCTCTCTCTTTCTCTCTCTCTCTTTCTCTAGGGGAAAATAAGAAAAAGCACTAAAAAGAGACTGGATCCAATTAAACTCACTTTGTCTTTTCTTTTTCTATTAGAGAAACATACCACACTGATAAATATTAAGTACATATGGAGTTCTCTTTTGTTCCCTTCTTTGTATCGTCCTGGGTGTATCTGTTACATTTAGGCTTAGAGATACTGCACAGACTCAAATGAATATTTAGAATCTTTGTCTGAAGTATTCTAAATTGTGCACATTGTCTGCTGAGGTTTCTTGGTAAATGGAGAATATGTAAATGAATAATCAACTAAAATAGAAACAGGGGGCCTCATGAGGAACAGATATGACAGGATCTCACACCATCTGACCATAATCTGTTACCCACCAAGAGTGCCCCCCTTTCATTTCCAACAGTGCATGAGATATACTGTGCATTAACTCTTCATAATATGCTCATAGGCAAACTGCCCTCTAATCTTACAAGGGAATATCTAAGCATAGGAAAATATTCCTTTAAACAGCATCTTATAACTACAAGAATGGCCAGATCTCAGGCCACTCCAACACAGTGCTATAGGCTTATTCTCCTCTTTCCAACAGGCAGCATGAATCTCCCACCATCGGTACTATTTCCTATTCTTAACCTTCTTTCATTCCAATTAAGCCAGACGCATGTGAATTAAAAGGCTGAATAGCAGACAGAGGGCAGCCTAGCTATATACCAAGTTCTTATCTAAAGAATCATTAGCAACTTTGTGGTTTTATTAGTCTTGGCTTTTATTTCTATTATAACCAAGCCAAAAGTTTCCTGGCATATTGCATAAATACTATTGTTTGAAAGACACAAAAACACTCAAAGCATTATTAAGGAAAATTTTCAGTTGGGCTCATTTATCCATTCAAAGGGCATTTAGGGAGTATTTCCTGTGTCCTTGTAGATATTGAGAACTTGAGGATATGGTGGTAGGGTTGACAGGTAATACATAAGATGCTTCCCTTCAGTCATCTTATATTTTTTAAAGATTTATTTATTTATTTTATGTGTATAAGTGCACCATTGCTCTCTTCAGACACACCAGAAGAGGGCATCAGATCCCATTACAGATGGTTGTGAGCCACCATATGGTTGCTGGGAATTGAACTCAGGACCTCTGGAAGAGCAGTCAGTGCTCTTAACCGCTGAGCCATCTCTCCAGCCCACATCTGATATTTCTAACTAGGAGTAGAGTAATGATATATGCACAAGCAAATATACATCACGGGGATTTGGGTGGTGGGAAGTACTGATGAGGAAATGCATACAGGTTTAGTTAAGAAGCTTGGAAGCATTTTTCTAAGAGTGTACACTTAAGTTGAAAGCTGAATAAAAGATTTGGTCATGCAGAGACAGGTATACTGGATGGACAGAGAGAGCATTCGCATTCTAAGCTAGGTGGAACACATAGAAAACCATACAATGGGGAAAACATGAGATTTCCCATAAGCATATTCAAAGATGATTCTCTGTTTCTAGGCATCAACTCTTTTACTTACTTCACATACCTGAATCCTATAAGAAACTTCAAATATCTCTATTTTATAGTAAAGGAAATTATTGTCCAGAGAGATGTAGCCTTACCAGGTCACCCGAAGAACAATGGAGAGATCTGAGGCTGATATACATTTTATTATTATAAGCCATGTGAACCCAATGCTCTCTGTCCCAGCCTAAGTGATACAAGTCCTGACCACAGGAGGGACCACTGTTGGCCACCTACAGATAAGGGAAGTCCTTGCTACCTCATTCCCTAAGGATCAATCAGTTTAAAAGTCACTCTGTTCTGCCAATCACATCATGCCTAGTTGCTGATGCTCTATTCCACACCTGGAAACTGTATAAAAACTCATCCAATAGGCTACCCCAGGTGACTGCCCCTCCTTTGGGTACTAAAACAATAAATTCCTCTTGCTTTTGCATCAATCCCTGGATCCTCATGGTTCACTCAGAAGGTCTCCAATAGCTAAAGCTCCCCAGTAGCTAAGGTTCATCAAAGTCTTATAGTACCTCCTTCTTGATTTGGGGGAAAGGGACATTTTTCCTACTATCTCCCCATAGCCAGCATAGTGAAGGAGCTCACTGGGGTCTCTTTTAGAAGAGTCTTCCACTCCTGAGAACTCTGCCCCCTAATTCCATTGTCTTGGGATTAGTTTTAAGCACATGTACTTGAGGGATGGTTCCATTCACTCTAAAGCAGATATTTTCCCAGAGCCCTAAAAGTGTTAGAAACTCTTATGATGTGTCTGACTCTCATTCTCTCAGCAGAACAGGTGTGGGTCATCCCTTGACTA